>CAKNYM010052221.1:305272-318008 GCA_932195095.1 Andricus curvator
AAAAATATCCCAAAATTGGTAACGTCGTTTATGGATGACCCCTAAGCATGCTTTGACGTTTACGGAAGAAAGCATTTTCTTGGTCACAATGCGTAGGTAGGTGAATTCCATGGGGCTGTGCGGATGTGTAGTTCTGTAGTTGTATAGGTTTTAAGGAGAAAAGGGAGGTCAGTCAGACCGGCGGATCAGTAGCAGGAAGACCTTGACTCAGTGGCCGAACGAACGGCGCAGGCTCACGTAGTAGTACTACTGATACTCGGCTGCCTTGCCTGCCCACTTGCTTTACTATTACTACTCATCCCCTCCCTTTCACGTCCGTCCATACTGCCGTTCAACTGCCTACGCAACCAATTAATGAATTCACGTCAGAATGCAAGGTCTTATCTCTTGTCTGTATCACTTGACACATATAGTTCAGGCCACGGACTCACGGCACTATTGACATTTTTAGACACTAGCTTTTAACGATCAGACTTTACCCTATTTCCTCTATTACCCTCTTTTCCTCCTTTTCAAATTATTCCTCTTTTTACCTCTTTTCAAAACTTTTTCCCTTTATTCCCTTTTTCTCGATTTTTCGCTTCAATGAAAACTGAATTAACATAATCCAATAAGAAAATCCTACTATTTTACGCTGAAAGTTATTTATTTTTAATAGAAAAATCTACTATTATATTTTTGGTTCAGAATTCATTTGTTTTAGTTAAAGGTTCTACTATTTGGTATAAAATTTAATTCATTTGTTGAAAATGCAACTATTTTGTTAAAAAGTTATCTTTTTGTACAAAAATTCAACTACTTAGTTGAAATTTGAACTAATTTATTAAAAACTAATTTTTTAAGTGAAGATTTATCTCCTTCGTAGAAAATTTAACTATTCTGTTCAAAATTCGTTTCATTTTTGGTTAAAAGTGAACTTTTTGACTGAAAATTTAATAATTCCATTTTTGGTTGAAAATGTATCTTTTTTAGTTGAAAATTCAAGTACCTGGTTGAAAATTCGTGCATTTTGTGTAATAATTCATCTTTTTGCAGAAAATTAATCTTCTTGGTTTAAAAAAAGGTTTTGGTTGAATGTTTAATTTTTTTCTTGAAAATTCATCCCTTTGGTTGAAAATTCAACTATTTTGCTAACATTTTTTTTTTCTTGGTTATAAATTAATTTTCTTCAGTGAAAATTTAGCTATTCCATTTTTGGTTAAACATTGATACTTTCTGGTTGAAATTTCGTCTTTTTTCGTAAAAAATTAATCTTCTTGGTTTCAGGCCATGTGACGAGTGGGTCACGTGACCGGATTCCTACCTTACCGACACTTTTTTTATTTGTAAACTTATTTTCACACGAATACCCACATCGAGTTGAAAATTTGGGATAATAAATATGAAGCACTAAGGAAGGTGGGTCTGGTCCTAAATTTTTATAATTATGAAAAAAGTTTTTTTTTTGTAAATAATTTTTTTTTTGCTTTTTTCATGATTATTAAAATTTAGTACCAGACCCACCTTTCTTAGTGCTTCTTAATTATTATCCCAAGTTTTCAACTCGATGTGGCTATTCTTGTGAAAATAAGTTTACAAATAAAAAAAGTGTCGGTAAGGTAGGAATCCGGTCACGTGACCCTCTCGTCACATGGCCTTGAAGTTTTTTTTTTTGTTGAAATGTCCACTATTATATTTTTGTTTCGGAATACATCTCGTATAGTTAAAAAATCCACTATTTAGGTGAAAATTTAATTGCTCTGTTGAAAATGCTACTATTTTGTTAAACATTCATCCTTTATGGTTAAAAGTCCAAAGTTAAAAGTTAAACTAATTTATTAAAAATTCATTTTTTCGTTTGCAGATTCATCTCTTTGTTTGAAAATTTAACTATATTTATGAAAATTCGTTTCATTTCTGGTTGAAAATTAATTTTTATTAATGCAAATTTAACCATTCCATATTTGTTTATAAATTTATCTTTACTTGGTTTAAAATTCAACTATTTGGTTGAAAATTCATCTTTTTTAATCGAAAATTCAAGTACTTGGTTGAAAATTCGTGTATTTTGTTAATAATTTATCTTTTTTGTAGAAAATTAATCATCTTTGTTAAAAAAAATAATTTTTGGTTGACAACTAAACTCTTTGCTCGAATGTTCAAATCTTTACTTTAAAATTCTTTTTTTTTGTTGAAGATTCATCATTATAGTTGAATATTCATCTCTTTGTTTGGAAATTTAACTACTTTGCTAAAAATTTGTTGTATTTTTTTGTCTGAGAAACATTTTTTTTCACTGAACATTTAACTATTCCGTTTTTCGTCGAAAATTAATATTTCATCCTTGTGTTTAAAAATTCATTTCTTAGGTTAAAAATTTAAATTTTTTATGGCACATTTTTTTTAAATAATGTTTGTAACTGAAAATTTAATTATTCCGTGTTTGATTAAAAATTTATCTTCTTTAGTCGAAAATTCAACTATTTTGTTCAAAATTCATTTCTCGAATTGAACATTCATCCTTGTGGTTAAAAATTCATTTCTTTGGTTAAAAATTTAACTTTTTTATTGCACATTTTTTTAAAATAATGTTTGTAACTGACAATTTAATTACTCCGTGTTTGATTAAAAATATATCTTCTTTGGTTAAAAATTAAACTATTTGGTTGTCAACTCATTTCTTTGGTTGAAAATGTAAATTTTTGGTTGAAAATTCATTTTTTATGGTAAAAAATTTTTTTTTTTAACTATAAATATAAATATTTCATTCTTGGTTGAAAATTCACCTTTTTTATTTGAAAATTCATGTATTTTGTTGAAAATTACTTTTTTTTTTGTTTAAAATTTATCTTTTTTAGTTAATAATTCGTCTTTTTTGGTAGAAAATTAATTTTTATGGTTGAAAATTAATTTTTTTGGCGGAAAAGTCATGTATTTTGTTGAAAAATAGTCTTTTTTGGTTAAAGAAATCCTTATTTTAGTTAAAAATTTATTTCTTTGGTTGAAAATTTAACTGTTTTCATGAAAAAAATCGTTTTTTATGGTTAAATTTTTTTGTTTTACTATAAATATAACTATTTCATTTTGGGTTAAAAATTTTTCTTTTTTAGTCGAAAATTCATGTATTTTGTTGAAAATTCGTCTTTTTGGGTAGAAAATTAATCTTCTTGGTTGAAAGTTTTTTTTTTCTTATGAAACGTCTAGCATCATATTTTTCTTTCGGAATTCATCTCTTTTGGTTGAAAATTCTACTATTTTATTGAAATTTGGATTATTTGGTTTTAAAACAATTATTTTGTTAAAAAATAATCTTTTTTGTTCAAAAATTCAACTACTTAGATGAAAGTCTACTTTGTTAAAAATTCATTTTTATTCTTGTTGAAGATTCACGTCTTTGTGTAAAAATTGAACTATTTTGTTAAAAATTTGTTTAATTTTTGGTTGAAAATTATTTTTTTAACTGTTGAATTATTTGGTTGAACATGCACCTCTTTTAGTTGGTCATGCAGATATTTTGTTAATCATTCATCTTTTTTTGTAGAAAATTAAACTTCATGATTAAAAAAGCACAACTTTTCGATTGAAAATTCAACTCTTTGGTTGAATGTTCAACTCTTTTTTTGTGAATTCATTTTTTTCATAATTTTTGTTGAAAATTCATATCATTGGTTGACAATTCAACTAAGTTGTTAAAAATTAATGTTAAAAAATATTATTAGAAGGTTAAACTATTTTGTTGAAATTTTTTTTTTTTTTTAATTAATTTTTTCGACTGAAAATTTAACTAATCCATCTTTCACTGAAAATTCATCGCTTCTAGTTGAAAATTCAACTCTTAAATTTGTCATAGAGAATTCATCTCTTTTGTTTGAAAATGCAACTACTTAGTTGAAAATTGAACTAATTTGTTTAAAAAATCATTTGACTGGTTGAAGATTGCACTATTTTGTTGACATATTTTTTCAGATGAAAATTAATTTTCTTAACGGAAAATTTAAATAATCTATTTTTTACTACTATACAGAATTTGTGCTGCTATTGACACTTTTTTAAATTCCGATAACACCAAAATAAAATTTTTATAAATATTCTGATCGATTTTTTAAAAATAAAGAATTGGTAATTTAAGACACGCGACCCGAATATTCAAATGAGTCTAAATATGTCTTCAACTGAAGAAATCGTTTCTTTAACTTTAATTTTTATTATTTAAGACTATCCTGAGCAAAAAATGCTTTTTTTAAATACTATTTTGAAATATTTCCAGTTTTAATCATTTCTGAATTTGAAAACATCACTATTAAGACAATGAGAAAAGCTGCTAAAAATATTGCACTTGGAAATTAAAACAGATTGAAATCCATAAATTGAAATTCTAGTGTAGCTACATGAATGAATAGATAGCAGTGGTTTGGCATAGAGCCATCCATTCATTACTGAATCGTGGTCCAAAAATAAAATTAATGATAATTTCATTGACTAAAACTTTAGCATTGAATTTCTCTACTTTCAAAATTGTGAAAGAAAGATTCATGTTAGTTTATAAACTATATATTTTAAACGTCTTTGGCTTTTTATTTCCTAACATTAAAAATATACATAATTTAAAAATCCATTATCAGAAAATTTTTTAAATAATATGTTTAAATTTTTTTGAAACAGTAGTTAGTAATTAATAATTTCGAATTGAAAGCGTTTGAAATTTAAAAAAATATATTGAACGATTTTGAATTTAAAAAGTTCCAAATGAAACAAGTTTTGATAAGATTGAATTTTGAAATTGAACAATATCACGAAAGTAATGAAGTGGAATTAAGACTTGTATAATTTATAAATAAAAGCGTTTCAGAAAATCCCTTTAAGATTTCATTTATTTCAAGTAAATTTAAATTGTTTAGGAAGAAATCATATTGTTAATTATACCTACAAAATTAAAGAAATTACTAATGGTATACTCAATTACTTTGGCATCAATTTTGGATAGTTTAATTTTGATCAATTTTAATTTCAAACAACAGAATTTTTAATTTTTTAATTTTAAATTTTTTACCGTTTAACACTTCATTTAGAATTATTATTCATTCTTTAAATTTTCCAATCAAATATTTTTTTCATTTAAAAAGATTCCTTTTTTAAAATCTTCAACCAAAAATGGGACAATTTTAGGATATTACGTTGAAGATCAAAAATTAAAACTTACAATATTAAGCATTTCGATTCGAATTTTTTTTAAACTTGAGTTTGAAATGTGCAATATTTTGGAATATTTCGAATTAAAAGATAATTCAGTTTTCAATGCCTGATTCTAAAATCTTCTGATTTTGAAGGCTTGGATTTGAGAAATTATTTTCTTAATTTTTCATTTTTTTAAATTTATTCTGAGTAATTTAATTCGAAATTGTTTGATTGGCTAATTTATTACATGGCTTATATTCGCCGGCTTTATAATTTGAAAAATGGTAATATTGTATGGAAATTTTGGAAAAATTTTAAAAATATAAGGGCACGTCTTATTGGCCCAGTTGAGTTTTTATTTGGTTTAAATATTTCATTTTTATTCATTTTTAATTTAGAATGTTACTGAAAAAAGGTTTTAGAGCTCTATCTAAGGTTAAGAATGCAACTGTTGGACTGTTTGTATTTTTGTATATTTTTCGTTGAGAATTCAAATTTTTGGCTAAAAATTCATCTTTTCCCTTTGGATTGAAAACTCATCTTTCATGGTAAGAAAGTCATTTTTCTTGATTAAAAATTAACTTTTTGTTTTAATTTAACTCTCTTCTTTAAAAAATCGTTTTTTTGGCTTGAAAATTTGACTATTTAGTTAAAAATCCCACTATTTTCTTCAAAATTTGTCTCTTTGGCTTAAAAGTTGTACTATTTGGTTAAAAATAAATCCTTGTTGGTTAAAAATAAACTTTTCTCTTAATTTTGTTTTGTTTTCTAAAACATTCGACTTTTTAGCTTGAAAGCTCATCTCTTTGGTTGAAAATTAATCTCTTTCGGTAGAAAATCTTTTCTTTTTGAAAATTCAACTATTTTTTTGAAAATTCGTTGTTTTTGGACAAATTGAACTCTTCTTTATTTAAATCAAAAATTGTTGTTGTTGTTGAAATATCAACTATCATATTTTTTGTTGAGAATTCATCGTTTTTGGTTGAAAATTCGAGTACTTCGTTAAAAGCTGAACTATTTTGTTAAAATTTAATTTTCTCTGGTTACAGATTTATCTCTGGTTAAAACATTTAACAAATTTGTTGAAAATTCTTTTTTTTTTGTCGAGAAATTGATTTTATAAATGAAAATTCGATTTCTATGTTCGAAGTAGATCTATGTTCTGGAAAACTAATTTTTTTGGTTGAAGATTTATCTCTTTGGTTTAAAATTTAATTGTTTTTTTTTCATTAAAAATATTTTTTGATTGAAATGTCAAGTATTATATTTTTCGTTGAGAATTAATATTTTTCGGTTGAAAATTCACGTACTTGATTGAAAATTCAACTAATTGATTAAGAGTTGATCTACCTTGTTAAAAATTTATTGTTTTGTTTGATGATTCATCTCTTTGTTCCAAATTTAACTATTTTATTAAAATTTCCTGTTTTTTTGTCTGAAAATTCATCTTTTTTGTTGAAGTTTATTGTTTTTTATTTCGAATTAAAATATTTAGGGCTTAAAATCTTTTTGGGATTGAAAATTCATCTTTTCAGGTTGATAATTCTACTGCCTACTAAAAAAATCGTCTTTTTGGCTTGAAAATGCAACTATTTAGTTAAAAATTCAACTGTTTTCGTAAAAACGTATTACCATTTTGTTGAAAATATGTAGTTTTTAATTAAATTGAACTCTTTTGGAATACAAATTTTATTTTTTCAAGGAATCTGTATTATCATCAGAGAATAACAGAATTTTTTAACGTCTTTTCAGACTAGATGGAAATATGAATAAAAAATTATTTTAGTTAATTTTTTTCCGAAAAAAGATCTCCTTTCGCTCCGTTGGGAATCGAACCACAAAACTTCCGATTGCCGGTTGGGTTCTTTCCCATTAAGCTACGAACGGAGAAGATCTTTTTTCAGAAAAAAATTTATTAAAATAATTTTTCATTCATATTTTCATCTAGTCTGAAAAGACGTTAAAGGCGTGTATTTTCTGAAAAAAGTTTCTTCTCTCGATCTCTCTAGAAGCTTAATGGGAAAGCACCCGACCGGCAATCGGAAGTTCTGTGGTTCGATTCCCAGCGGAGCGAAAGGAGAAGATCTTTTTTCAGAAAAAAAAATTAATTAGAATTTAAATTTAAATATGTTCTTTCTGAAATATCAACTGACATATGTTTTGTTGAGAATGCATCGTTTTTGGTTGAAAATTCAAGTACTTGGTTGAAAGTTCTACTTTGTTAAAATTTAATTTTCTTTGGTTAAAAAATTATATGCGGTTAAGACGTGTAACAAACTTGTTGAAAATTCTTTTATTTTAAAATTAATTCTTTAAACTCAAAATTTAACTGTTTGAATTGTTGAAAATTCGTCTTTTTTGGTTGAATTCAACTATTTTTAATTTTTTAACCCTTTTGGTTGAACATTCAATTTCTTGATTGAAAGTTGAACTATCTTCGTGAAAATTTATTTTTTTGCTTGAAGATTTAATGATTTAATTAAATCTTCAATCTTATTTAATATAATTATTTGTTATTTAAAATAATTTTTGGTTAAAATGTCCAGTATTATATTTTTTGTTCAGAATTAATATTTTTGTTTGAAAATTCATTTAATTGATTAAGAGTTGAATTGCTGAAAATGCAACTGAAAATCGCAAATTCAAATTTTTATCGCACAAAAAAATAATGAAAAATCAAAAATTCCATTTTGCGGTCAAAATATACAAGATACGAAAAAAGGTGAATTGACGAAAATTATGCACTCTAGAAAGATCTACAAATTTATTGTAAATCACTTTTTCATGGGACGCGTAGTTTTTGTTTCATTTGTAAAAAACTGATTTTTGAATAAAAGAAATCAAATTTTTGGACAAACGACACAAACCACGAAAAAAATTAATGAACAAAAGTTGTTCACTTAGAAAAGAGCTACACATTTTTTATTAATCATTTTTTTATAAGATGCGTAATTTGTGTTTCAATCGTGAAAAATAAATAAACAATAAAAACAATTGTGGAAAAACGACGCAAGGCATGAGAAAAGATAAATAGACAAAAGTTGTTCAACCAAAAAAAAATCTACAAATTTTTTATAAACGTTTGTTATCAAAATAAATTTAAAATAAAAAAATTAGCTTTTTGGAAAAACGATACACAATACAATAAAATTTTATCTAACAAAGTTTTTCGCCTAAATTACATTTACAAATTTTCTTAGAACCGCTTAACGCTAGGATACATATTTTTGGTTCGAATCGTAAAAAAAATTGAACATAAACAAATTAAATTTATGGAAAAACGACACAAGTTGCAATAAAATGCATAATAACAAAATTGTTTTTTTTTTATAGGATGCGCACTTTTTTCAATTATAAGAACAAGGCAAGGAAAATACGTCTGTTTTTAATATCAATGCATATTATGAATTGTTATAATATACAATTATTGAAATGATATAAAATTTTCACGGTAGCTGAGGATAAAATTAAATTCAAAATCAGGAACAAATATTAAAGTAATCATGATAAATACAATTCGTCCTTTATTTTGCAATATCTAATAAGCAATCACAGATCGACGTATAGAAATAAATGTAATATACATTAGATATAATAATGTTGAACATATAATGTAGAAAATTTCGCATTTTGGGCAAAATCGAGTGCGAAGCGCGAGGTACGTGATGAGAATGTATTCGTTAAAGCCGAAGGAGCTTTAACAAAAGAGAATTCACAATCATCAAATTACAGTTGTCGATACTTTGACCTTTAACTATTTCCCCTATTTTTGTGAAAAGACACCATATTTCCCCTATTTTGAGATCATTTTAAGCTCTGAAGTCTGTTTCTTTCCTTCTTTTTTTTTCATTCGATATCCATTTTTCCTTTTAACTGCTATTTTCGCAGTTTCTGAAAATTCGGTTCAGAAAAGATCACAAAGAAGTGTCTATATAAATTTCTTGTCGATTCATTCCAGTAGGTCATCATCTGTATCGTTAAACATGCCCGACATATCGATTTCTTTTACAACCTTGTTCACCCGTACGTTCTATAAGTTGGGAGAAGAATGCTCTTTCAATCAATCGAAGATAACCCAACTTTTCTGTCAAAGCCGGTTATTATTCGAGAGAAAATTTCAGCTTTCGATCGTAGCCGATGAATAATTTAGAAGGAAAATTAAGGGCATACCACGACCTTCACTCGAACGTAGTAAAACGAACCTCCACCTCGTGCCCGTATGTATTACATAAATGTATCGGGGTTCGTGTCAACCACTTTTTTCATTCACGACCTTCACGAGACAAAATGTTAATTTCAATTTACCTAAAATATTATGACATAAATAAAATTAATATTATATATATATATATATATATATAAAATAATAAAAATGAATTTTCAACAACAAATTTAATTTATATGAGATGGTGTTTATTTGTATGGGCTTGAGGGTCCAGTAATAAAAAAACTGGGTTTTTTAATCAGACGTTTCGACTCATGTGGGAGTCCTCTTCAGTGATTTTTTTCTAAACAGAACAATTTCACATTTTCAGTAATATGCTCAACCAAAAAACAAATTTACGTTTATTTTTTAATTTTTTTTAGTAATATGCTTTCGATAAAAAATGGCAGTGACGAACAATATATAATTTTAGAGATTAAAATACAATTACGACTCTTTTTGTTGTACAGTTTTTTTGTTAGAAATACAATAATTTTTCTGACATTCATAAAATTAAAGAATATAATATAATGTAATTAGTTTGTGAATAATTGTAATTAATTCACGATAACACATAAATAAACTAATCAAAGAATTATAAATGGAAAACGATGACGAATAATTAGAAAAATGCTTTATTATGATAATGAAAATTCACGAATTTTTGTTATTATCATAAATTTAATTTATAATTAAATAGTTCAATTTTCAGCTAAATAGTTCAGCTGTCCTGCAAAAGAGAAGAATTTTTAACAAGAAGCATCAATTTTTAACTACATACATTTTTTAATTTTCATAGAGATGAATTTTTAACAAAAAAGTTCATTTTCAACCAAATACTTGAATTTTCAACACCAAACGATGAGTTTTCAACCCAGAAGGTAAATTTATAACCACGAAGTACAAATTTTCAATTAACTATAAGGAGAGATTTTTCTGTCCAGAAAGAAAAAAAATTCAACCAAGTTCTTATATTTTAAGCCAAAAAATGAATTTTCCACAAAACATTTGAATTTTCATCCCCGACATATGAATTTTTAACAAAAAAGTTAATTTTCCACAAAATAGTTCAAGTTTCTCTAAAATTGTTGAATTTTCAATCCAAACATATAAATTTTTAACAAAAAAGTTAATTTTTAACCAAATACTTGAATTTTCAACACCAAACGATAAATGTTCAACCAAGAACGTAAATTTTTAACCACGAAGTACAAATTTTCAACTAACTCCAAGGAAAGATTTTTCTGTCCAGAAAGAAAAAAAATTCAACCAAGTTGTTAAATTTTAAGCCCAAAAATGAATTTTCCACAAAATATTTGAAATTTCATCCCCAAAATATGAACTGTTAACAAAAAAGTTAATTTTCCACAAAATAGTTCAAGTTTCTTTAAGATTATTGAATTTTCAATCCAAAAATATAAATTTTTAACAAAAAAGTTACCCAGAAGGTAAATTTTTAACCACGAAGTATGAATTTTCAACCATATGGTTGAATTTTCGAAATAATAGTTAAATGCTCCACCAGAAAATTATTTTTTAATTATAAAGAGAGATTTTTCTGTCAAGAGAAAAAAAATTCAACCAAATTGTTGATTTTTAAGCCAAAAAACGAATTTTCTACAAAACATTTTTTCTTCCCCAAAATATGAATTTTTAACAAAAAATATAATTTTCTACAAAATAGTTTAAGTTTCTCTAAAATCGTTGAGTTTTCAACCTTAAAAATGTAAATATTTAACAAAAAGGTTCATTTTCAACCAAATAGTTGAATTCCCAACAACAAGCGATGAATTTTCAACAACAAATTTAATTTATAATCAAATAGTTGAATTTTCAGCTAAATAGTTCAACTGTTCTGCAAAAGAGAAGAATTTTTAACAAGAAGCATCAATTTTTTACCTAATAGTTCCATATTCGTAATGATGAATTTTTAACAAAAAAGTTCATTTTCAACCAAATACACGAATTTCAACGAAACAGTTGAATTTTCAACCACATAATTCAATTCTCTACCAAAACAGATTGATTTTCAACTGTAAAGCGAGATTTTTCTTCCAAGAAAGAAAAAGTTTTTAACCAATTTGTTAAATTTTCAAGCCACAATGACGAATTTTCTACAAAACATTTGAAACTTCATCCCCAAATATGAATTTTTAACAAAAAAGTAAATTTTTCAAAAAATATTTTAAGTTTTTCTAAAATTGTTTAATTTTCAATCCAAAAATATAAATTTTTAACAAAAAAGTTCATTTTCAACCAAATACTTGAATTTTCAACACCAAACGATGAATTTTCAACCAAGAAGGTTAATTTTTAACCACGAAGTATAAATTTTCAACCATATAATTGAATTTTCAACAGAATAGTTAAATTCTCGACCAGAAAAGATTATTTTTTAATTATAAAGAGAGATTTTTCAGTGAAGAGAAAAAAATTCAACGAAGTTGTTGATTTTAAAGCCAAAAAACGAATTTTCTACAAAACATTTGAATTTTCATCCCCAAAATATGAATTTTCAACAAAAAGATAATTTTCTACAAAATAGTTTGAGTTTCTCTAAAATCGTTGAGTTTTCAATCCAAAAATGTAAATATTTAACAAAAATGTTCATTTTCAACCAAATAGTTGAATTTGCAACAACAATCGATGAATTTTCAACAACAAATTTAATTTATAATCAAATAGTTGAATTTTCACCTTAATAGTTTAACTGACCTGCAAGAGAGAAGAAATTTTAACAAGAAACATCAATTTTTAGCTAAATAGTTTTTTTTTTAACTAAATAGTTCAATGAAACAGTTGAATTTTCAACAAAATAATTTAATTCTCTCCCAAAAAAGATTAAAAAAGATTATTTTTTAACTATAAGGAGAGATTTTTCTGTCCAGAAAGACAAAAAATTCAACCAAGCTGTTAAATTTTAAGCCAAAAAATGAATTTTCCACAAAATAGTTCAAGTTTTTATCAAAATACTTGATTTTTCAGCACCAAACGATGAATTTTCAACCATATAGTTGAACTTTCGAAAGAATAGTTAAATGCTCCACCAAAAAAGATTATTTTTTCATTATAAAGAGAGATTTTTCTGTCAAGAAACAAAAATGCAACCAAATTGTTGATTTTTAAGCCAAAAACCGAATATGAATTTGTAACAAAAAAGATCATTTTCTACAAAATAGTTTAAGTTCCTCTAAAATCGATGAGTTTTCAAGCAAAAAATGTAAATATTTAACAAGAATGTTCATTTTCAACCAAATAGTTGAATTTTCAACAACAAGCGATGAATTTTCAACAACAAATTTAATTTATAATTAGATAGTTTGATTTTCACAAAGATGAATTTTTAACAAAAAAGTTCATTTTAAACCAAATACTTGT
>CAKNYM010052221.1:326275-356473 GCA_932195095.1 Andricus curvator
AGTTTCGACAGGAGAAGAAGATCTAATCAGAGAATGAGTTCTGGAAGAAGGAAGAGATCTGGGAGGAGAATGTTATCTGCCAGAAGAAGAAGAAGAAGAAGAAGAAGAAGAAGAAGGAGATGGTCCATCAGAAAGAACATCAGGAATAGGGTCACCATTAGGTAAACTGTCAAACTGTGAACTTAACTCTGCAAGAAGCAACAGAGGATTGATTTTTTTTAAAGTATGTTGATATATCATAAACTCTTTCTGGAAAAACTACAATGAAAGGCTAAGGACATTGAGGGAAGTTTGCTCTCGAAATTTTTTAGTAAGCTGGATCATCAATATTTTAGGAACATAATTCGGAAAGGATCCAGAAAAGGTGTACACACATATGCTGCAGAATTCTGGAAGAACAGAATAAACGTTGCACAGGTATAATATAGAAAACATATGCGATCATTAATACGGAAAAAATATAAGCTTTGTGTCAATATCAACAGATTATCTCACTTATTAACAAAACATAACTAAACTAAATAATTGTATTTTTATTTGGTACAGATTCACATTTTATGACAAGCATATTCCGTTTTCTTAATAAGGGTGTTCTTGCATTTTCAGAAGTCACTTGTTTTTCATCTGCTTTTCATGAAGTTATGTACAAAACAGATGAAAAGTAACTGACTTCTGTAAATGCAAGAACATACCGTTTTATGCTGTCAATCGCTCAATTTTTGAAAATTTTGTTTACACATAAATTGAGAAACCATTCGTGTCAAACTTCAGACAATCGCTATAAATAAATTTTAAAAACTATCTTAATAGTGCAGCAATTCAGATTGCGCATGTAAAAAAAAGGTTATTATAAAACATCAATTTCGGACATCTTCAAAATCGGTTTTCATAATTGGGGCAAAAAAATTTGAAGGACGATCAGCTTTTTTCCGTGAAGGATTAATTTTAAAATCACCCACTTGAAATGTTGAACAGAATGCGGGTTCCGGAAAATTTGTCCGAATTCCGGAATTAATCCGATATTGTTCCGTTTCTCATTCGACACATCACTCGATTTTTACAGGCTGACGTCCGGAATATGTGCGAGAAAAATCTAGCTAATATGATAAAATCCATAATTTTGGCAATCTGAATTCAATCCGTCTGTGTCTGTAATTTATCTTTTAATGTCCGAAAGTTATCCTCTCATGTAACATTTTTTATATTGTCATCCCGACAAAAACACAACATGTGAAAAAAAAACTCTGCCAAGTACCTATATGAATTTTAATATTTCATTTATTTGTCTTAAAAGTAATCAAAATTTTTTTATAGAAGGAATTAATTCAATAAATTAGTTTAATAAATAATTTTTTCTGTGTTTGGTAAGAAAAATAAATTGATATTCAGGAGGAATACTACAAATCTAAAAAAACGTGGCGGGCCTATTATTTTCTTTAAAACATAAATAAACGTGTGGCAATATACCAATAATAATAATAAATTATTATACTGCAGGTCCGTCAAATGTTTTTTTTTCTTTTTTTATTCTTCTATAATATAAATTTATTTGTCTTATATAAAAAAAAAATTTATTAGACTAATTCATTGAATTATCTCCTTTTATCAAAAAATATTGATTACTTCCATCATAAATTAATAAAATATTAAAATTCATGTTAGCAATTGACAGAGTTTTTTCACGTGTAGTGTTTTGGTTGCGATTTTATTAATTTTCTTAGCAATAAGAACATTTTCAAATACTGTAATTATTTTTTCTAACAACATTTCAATAAGAATGTAATCGACAATCAACCGTTTCTTTACAGAACAATTACTGTTAACAATTTTCTCCAGAAATTGGATAAAAATCAGTATAATTAGTCCATCGTCGAATTTTGTCTGCATATTTTGAAAATTGTTAATTTTGTATATGAATGCAAACTTACTTCTGTGCTATGTTTATGGAATACTTTTTTTTGAAAAAGAAGTCGTAAAATGAGATGTGATTGTCAAAGTTTTATACTCTTAGGAATAAAGTTATAGCCTGTTAAATTTTTTTTAAAATTCGATTATAAAGAATTTCTTCAATTTTCAATTAATATCTTCCAAACTTATAGAATCTTTGTACTTTGATGGGTTCTATACACATACGCACCGAGTTCGGTTAAGATATCTCATAAATTGACTTAGATATTCCACTTTTAGTTTTCGAAATGATTTATGTTACAGATAATAATTCCCGGCAGCGATTTTTTTCATCACAATTTCTCCTTCATGGCAGATTCTTTCTCGTATGGGTCTTTAGAATCTTTTCCTTATTTAAAAAAATTTTTAAATTAAATTTGGGGAAAAACTGATGAAGGCGGTTATCAAGAATTTGGTTATCATTGTACCTAATGAGTCTGAGTCTTAGCAACAGATTTTTTAAACCATTAAGTAGTATTAAATAATCAGAAATGTTCCTTAATTCCCATATTTTTTTCAGGTTTAATTTTCAAAGTTCAAATTCAAGATATAAAAAAATTTCGAGTAATAAAAAGCCGATCCGGTTTTCAACAATAACGATTGCGACATTTTTCATATGTATCCTTACACCACTTTTTTTTAAATAGGATGAACTGATTCTAATTGAAAGTATACTAATATAACAATTCTCTCATTTGCAGGTGTAATACAAAAAAAACGTTATATTTATCTCACATTGACGGCGTATAATACAAATGTTTGATATAGCTAATTAACTAAATTCATTAAATTTTTTCCGCAGTGTAATTTTTTCTTATCTACATTAGGGTGGTCTCCCCATAAGAAAGTGATTATATGTAAATCATTATTAAACATAGTAATTTTCCTCGAAAACTATTTTCGTAAGTGAATGAAACGGAAATATTATATGTAATCAAAAATTACTGTTAACATCTTAAGACGACTTCGGATCACAAACAAGTTACTATAAAACCAGAAAAGATTGAGCGATGGGAGCCTACTGGAGTTTCTTTGATTTCATCTGGTGTCAGTAGGGTAATCGTGCCGCTTTTCATGTTTATTTTTGACCGTCCTTCATGTTGTAGACGAGGACTATATACATATATTCCAAAAAGAACATCACTACTCTCTAATATTGCAAAGACGTCACCATGGAACGTTGATAATACAATTTGCTCTTGGGTTGGCATGGGCATAAAGCGATGTCGTCCTGCGGGTATTTTCATTCGTTTATCTGCAGGAAAAATGTATCTTCGTAGTTCGAACAGACGGTGCGGATTTCCAATAGAACAAAGCCGAATAAATGGTAGTTGGTCGAGTCCATATCCAAGTACGTTAGAAAGTGGAAGCCGGGTAGGTGGAGCTTTATAGCTGGCAGGAGGAGACCGGGCCCTTGGTCTGGCAGGAGGAAGAGAACTGGCAGGAGGATGTTGTCTGTCAGAAAAAAAAGAATATAAGTCGCCACGAGGAACACCAGTTATTGGAAAATTGGAGTCAAATTCAAAGAATTGAAGGAAATTTAAAGAATTCGATCAAATTCATACGGAATCAAGATAAATTAAAAATAGTTCATGTTGATAGAATTTGATAAAATCCATAAGAATTCAAAGTGAATTTATAAGTCTTTCGGGCGAATTAAAAAAAATGAAAATCTAAAACATATCCATTGAATTCAGCGGATCATAACGGAATTGCAAAGAATTAAGTGTGAATTAGAAAGGATTTCCAAAAAGCAATAAAATTCAGAAATCCTTGGGCTATCTGTACGTCAGTGACTGCGCACAGTGAGGTGAAATCGGAAAACGAGATTCAAAATGACATTTAGAACGCAATTATGTACCGATTTGAGATTTTTTTTGTTTGAAAAATTCAGGACTAAATTTTCCAGAAAATGGTGAGAGTAGATTTTTTTGTTTATTTAATTTTTATGGTAATGCAAACAGCAAAAAACATGTCGATTTTTTGAGTTTTATTTTTTATCTTCTAGAGAAAATTATTCTGATACTTCTCGTCCCTTGGATTCAATGCACAGGGGTGTGTGAAAGACAGAAAAATTGTTAACTTGCAAAGGTAATTGTTATAAACAAATTGTATTAACAAATACTCGACATTAGGGGTTATTCGTCTTCAAAGTATGTTTTTGCTCTGAAATCACTGGCTTTCATCGTTAGGATGATACGTGGCCATTAAAATTTGAGAATAAATGTTATTTGCTTATTTTATAAAAAAATTATATAAACAAATGCACATTTTGGGCATTTTTAGGCGAAAAGAAACCGTTTTTCTTCTGATCTTGTTGCAATTATATTGCTAATGATGTTTTATAAAAAAGATTTTGCCACTCATAAATATTTGTTTTATAAACAAATTATATAAACAAATGCACATTTTGGGCGATTTTAAGCGAAAATAAACCGCTTTTTCTCCTGATCTTGCTCAAATTATATTGCCAATAATGTTTTCTGACCAATTTTTATGCCACCTATCAATATTTGTTTATTTCAAACAAATTATGTAAACAAAGGTATATTTTCGGCGTTTTTAAGTGAAAAGAAATCGTTTTTTCTTCTGAACTTGCTGAAATTATATTGCCAATGATGTTTTTTGAAAAAAATTTTGCTACCCATCAATATTTGTTTATTTTATAAGCAAATTATATAAACAAATATACATTTTCTGCGTTTTTAGGCGTATAGAAATCGTTTTTTTTCTGACCTTGCTGAAATTATATTGCCCATGATGTTTTTTGGAAAAACGTTGCCATCGATCAATATTTATTCATTTTATAAACAAATCATATGAACACATGAATATTTTGTGCGTTTTTAAGCGAAAACAAATCGTTCTTTCTTCTGACCTTGATGAAATTATATTGCAAATTATGTTCTTTGAAAAAAATTTTGCCAGACGTCATTATATCTTTATTTTACTAACAAATTATATAAACAAATGTACATTTTCGACGTTTTTAAGCGTACAAAAATCGTTTTTTCTTCTGACCATTGAAATTATATTGCCAATGATGTTTTTTGAGAAAAATTTTGTCACTCATCAATATTTTTGGTTATTTTATAAACAAATTATATAAACAAATGAACATTTTGTACGTTTTCAAGCGAAAAGAAATCTATTTTCCTTCTGACCTAACTGAAATTATATTGCCTGTGATGAATGTCTTCATTTAAATTGTTTATAAATTCTATAAATGCTATTGTTCGGCAAGAGTTCATGTTAAAAACATTGCTAACATAATTTCAACAAGACTATAAGAAAGAAAATTGTTTTTCTGCTTATAAACGCCTACAATGTGTATTTTTTATGTAATTTGTTTATTAATTTTACGAATTCCATCCTATCACAAAATTTTGTCAAGAACATATTCAGAATATAATTTCAACAAGACTGGATAAAGGAACGATTTTTTCTGCCTATAAACGCCTAGAATGTGCATTTGTTTACCTAATTTGTTTTTCAAATAAACAAATAGTGAGGCATAACAAAATTTTATCTGTGAAATTCATTCTCAATATAGTTTGAAAAATAATAAAAGAAAAACGATTTTGTTTTGCCTATAAATATCTGCAATGTATATCATCCGTTTATAAAATAAACGATTAGTAATACTTGGCAATATTTTTCTATAGAGCATCATTGGCAATATAACTTTAACAAGTTTAGAAGAAAAACCGATTTCTTTTTGCTGAAAAACGCCCAAAATGTGCATTTGTTCATATAATTTGTTTATAAAATAAACAAATATTGATGAGAGGCAAAATTTTTCTCAAAAAACATCATTGGCAATATAATTTCGCAAGGTCGGCAGAAGAAACGATTTCTTTTCGTTTAAAAAAGCTGAAAATGTACATTTGTTCACATAATTTGTTTATAAAATAAACAAATATTGATAGGTGGCAAAAAGTTGGTCAGAAAACATTATTGGCAATATAATTTTAGCAAGATCAGGAGAAAAAACGGTTTATTTTCGCCCAAAATGTGCATTTGTTTATATAATTTATTTATAAAACAAACAAATATTTATGAATGGCAAAATTTTTTTCAGAAAACATCATAAGCAATATAATTGCAACAAGATCAGAAGAAAAAACGGGTTCTTCTCGCCTAAAAACGCCCAAAATGTGCATTTGTTTATATAATTTGTTTATAAAATAAACAAATAACATTCATTCTCAAATTTTAATGGCCACGTATCATCCTAACGATGAAAGCCAGTGATTTCAGAGCAAAAACACACTTTGAAGACGAATAACCCCTAATGTCGAGTATTTGTTAATACAATTTGTTTATAACAATTAACTTCGCAAGTGAACCATTTTTTATCTTCCACATTCCCCCGTGCTTTAGATCCAAAGGATGAGAAGTATAAGAAAAATTTTCTCTAGAAGATAAAAAATAAAAATAAAAAAATTCAACATTTTTTTCGCTGTTTGCATTAACATAAAAATTGAATAAACAAACAAAAAAAATCTACTCTCACCATTTTCTGCAAAATTTAGTCCTGAATTAAAAAAAAAAATCTTAAATCAGTGCATAATTGCGTTCTAAATGTCATTTTGAATCTCGTTTTCCGATTTCACCCCACTGTGCTGCGTGGCAGCCATTACTACCGATAAATGTAAGCGCAGGATATATTTCTCGTATATATAAACTACAAAATCAAATAAAAAAGGTTATTTAACGATAAATAGTTTCTATCAAAAAGTAACTTACCCATCACTATGGTTCACATGCTCTACTCTAAAATTATCTAAGATTGGGCGAAGGGCTCCTACAGGAACTTCCTCGATTTCTTCTGGGGTCAATGAGGTAATCGTGCCGCTCTCCATGTTTATTTTTGCCCGTGCTTTACATTTAATACGAGGATTATATTTATATATTCCAGCAAGAACATTAGCACTGTCCACTATTGCAAAGACGTCACTATCGTATGTTGATAATACAATTTGTTCTTCGGTTGGCATGGGCTGAAAGACTTTCCGTCCTGCGAGTATTTGAATTGGTTTATCCACAGGAAAAGTGTATCTTCGGAGGACTAATTGCCGGTTCGGATTCTTGTTGGCAATAAGCCGAATAAATGGAAGTTGGTCAAGTCCATATCCAATTATGTTAGTGAATGAAAGCTGGGTAGGTGGAGCTGTATGGCTGGCAGAAGGAGACCGTGACCTTGATCTGGCAGGAGGAACAGAACTGGCAGGAGGATGTTTTTTGTCAGAAGAAGAAAAATTTAAGTCGCCACGAGGAACACCAGCAATAGGGGCACCATTAGGCAAGCATTCGAACTGTGAACTTAACTCTGCAAGAAAAAGCAAACGATTACATTTTTTTGAAGAACAAATATTTTTGCATTACTAATAAAAATCTACAAAAGTACCCAGCTAAATACATTCTGCGCGCAGCATGAAGCTGGTTCGTAGTGATGCTTTTGTTGTTTCATTATTTTATTTTGAGATTGCTGATCTATTAGAAAGTAACAGTTGATATAATTCTGATGTTTCAATTATAATTCAAAAATTAAAAGTAGTGGTGCACATAATAAATTTTTAAATACAACTGTAGATAGGAATTGTACACTTTGATAAACTCTTTAGAGTGACACAAAAGTCATATTACTCATAAAACTAAAAACACTTCTAAGTTTACTGCGTTGGTAATGTTTTTTCAGAATTTGAATTTTATAAATAGATTTAAAAAATAAGTTTTTTAAATAATTATGGAAAGAACGAGAATCACTGTCAGAATCTTTCCGTCAGGTTCAATTTAAAAAAAATGTATCGCGCATATAATTTTTCTTATTTTTGCATTAAATAGGGTTACTCTTACTCTATCGATGCATGGAATGAATTTTTTTTTATCAAAGTTCTGTGTCAAAAGGTTTGATAGAATTTTATGGAGAAAGTATTGATATAAAAATATAAAATTTGTCGATGGGTAGAATTTAACAGAAATTTCTCAATTTTGTAAGATAGAATTTGATATACGTTCTACAAAAATGACATTTTACAGAGTTTCAATCAAAAACTTTTGATAGAAAAATATGAGATTTCTGTACGCATAGGATTTGATAGATAGGATTTCATACTAGTCTTGTGCTGAGTTATTAAAAATACCCTAAAACCTTTCAAATCCTATGAAATTCTTTAAAAGTCTTATAAATTTCGGAAAATTCTTTGTATTATATTAATTTTTTTTTTAATTTCTTGAAGTTCCTTGAAATCTTTGAAATAATATCGAATTCCACTCCGCTTTTGTAAATATCATATACAAACTAAGGACGCGAATAAATCAACGAAATAAAAATTCTATTCTGGTGATAATATGTTTAATTAATTATATTATAAAGAATAATAAATGATGGGGTATATGCGTTAAGCTTGTCCTTCTGAGATATTCATGTTTATATTTCATAAATCAGTCCTGAAAAATAAATATTGTTACCTCAATCGCGTCTACTTTGGAAAAAATAAAATGATTTTTTCGAATAGCTCTTCGATACAAATCTGCTTCTAAACCAGAAATTTTTCAACCCCTTTACAAATATCATGGACATTGTACATCTTTCTGAAGGTTTTCATTTTGGTCTAACTCAAATAGAGTTGGAAAAGAATAGCAATTGGGATAGAATGCAGATTATGACGCAGAAATTGTTATTTGCGACAAGCTTAAAAATGTTTTTAAAATTATAGATATAGTATAGTATTATATTTACCAATAGAATTAAGCATCACCGTGAAGATAAAGACCAGAGTGTAAACGATCCTCATTTCTTTACATTAGAGGGAAAACTGATTTATACGTTAATGAAGAACATGGTTAACAGTGTATCTTATCAATATTCTGTTCTGATATTCATTTTTATATTTCATAAATCAGTCCATGCAAAGAAATTTGGTTACCTCAACAGATTCTAGTTTGGGAGTAATAATGCGATGTTTGCGAATAGCGCTACGATGAAAATCTGTAAAACACCGAACATTTGATTCTTAGCGTTGTATTATTGTTGGCTTATTTTTTTATTCTCATCGCTGAAGTGATAAGATTTGAATAAATATCTAGAAGATAATATTAAATTTGCAGTGTATAGCAAGATGTTCTTTTGATACAAGTCATAAGTTACAAGAAATCTGTATTCTCATCGGGGTTGGTAACGACCTCTATTTCACAGAAAATTTTATAATAATTTTAAAAATCATATTTATTTTCGTATTCATTTTTTATTATTTTCATATTCATATTGAAATTCGTTCATGTTACCTAAAAACTTCTGGTACAGACTAAAAGAAAAGCTTCAGTTTTCGAGGCCAAAAGCTTACAATTACTGTTCATTTTTAAAATATTGATTCATGAAAATAACCTTGCGGCTGTTCTAGGAATACAGTCAAGTTCAGAATTACTTCTTCTTTAACTTGATTTATAAAATTATCATAAAATTCCCATTGATTATTGCAAAAAATTTTAGCAGAGAAACCCAAACTTAAATACTCGGAAAATAGCTGTGATCATAATTGTTTATTTAAGTGTAGTTATTTGCATGTTTGTGTTTTTTCTGCTTTAGGCAAGAGTCATAAATGTCCTTCAAATTTCTATTCCAGAACCTCATTCCATTAATTGAAAAGTTCTTTATATAATACAATTCTATTCGTCACGCTTTTATTAAATATTATGGAATGTCTAACCAAACTAATTCTAGATAATTTGTCAAAATGAAATAATTTCCCAAAAAAACGTGACGATTAGAATTGTTAAGAATCCTCCAAAGAATAGAATAAGCTTTTGCAAATGAAAATTGAATGGAAGTTCCTTTTTGCCTGAAGCGCAAGAAAAAACAAAATGCAAAATGTAATATTTCAGTAGTACAGTGAATTCCGGAGATATGATCGGTTTTGGAGTCGAACGTAAACAGTCAGAGGCGTATGAACCATTTCCGGTGGATGTTACTGCGTGGTACAAAATATTTTGAAACTTGTTTTTCTAATATGGAGACAAGAGCAAATCAAATATTTAATGGACATGAGGAAGGAAGTTTGCTGTTACAAGTTAAAATAAATGTACTTCCTGCTTACGTACTTAAAACGTTTGCGGACCGTTAAGCACCTCGTTTAAAAGGAGAGCTTTCACTTGAATAATCGGTCCAGATACTCTGTCACTCACTTGATTAACCCATTCAAAGACAGCAACATTCAAAAGCACATCACTTTTTTCATCAAAACACCTCGCAAAACAGTTCAAGTGGGAAGCACGTACTTTTGCGTAGCGCATACTGCTCATAACGCAGTTTTATAACCAGACATACAAAGAAATTATTTAACAGAAAGTCACCTACTTTTATGAATATTAAATGAAATGTCCGCGCAAAACACAGTTTTCATAATTCTCACGTCAACACTTGGAAGTTTGACATTACAAAACACTACAGTGAGACTCCGATGCTTGAAGTCGATCCAACCTCTCTTTCTACCATGTGAGATAGACAGAGACGTTCCGATTGTGGTCACACGTTGCTTTTTGAAACAATCATACTTTCTCTTTCTCTCTGCCTATCCCATACTCGTTCTTCTTTATTTTCTTTGTTGAATCGTAAAGCCTATTATGTAGCTACGACAGCGCCACCAATCCAGAAGAAATTTGAACTTCAATTAAATATTAACCAGAAATATTATGGTAAATAGTTAATTTTGAACCGTAGTATGCCTTTTTTTATTAAAACGATCGCACGAAGTAATGCGTCAGTCCCATCGGCTTCAGTTGGCTTATGGCATCAGAGACTCATTCTGCCGTCCAAGGTAAAAAGATACGTAAGTGACTTTGCGGTTTAGGATTATTCTCTTAAACCTGGCAATGGAAAAATCGACCTAAGCGACATTGTCACTTATGTATCTTTTTACTTTGGACGGCAGCATTGCTGGTCGATGCAAGCTCGCCATAATGCTTCGAGTGAACTGGCGCAACGTCATGATGCACCCTGGGTTCTGTTAGCGTTTTTTTTAAATCATCAGATTTTAAAGGCTTATAATTTTGGATTAGCTTACATGCGCGTATTATAAGTTATGTGAGAGTTTTACACACAAATGAACATTTAAAAACAAAAATCATTATAATTTGAACGAGATTTAAAATCTTTAACCAAATTTGGATTATGCTAGGGTTTTTCGTTGGCAATTCGTATATTCAATAAATGACAAAATATTTCAAAGATTCACAAATCTTAACAATTTATTGCTATGTAAGCGTTTTACACAAAAATGGGTATTTTAAAACAAAAATCATTATAATTCAAACAAGATTTGCAATTCTTAAACAGTTTCAGGTTGTATTAATATTTTTCACATACAATTTTGCAACAATGTGACAAAAGTATTCAAAGAAAGTTTCATCTCTCGAGTGTATCCCTCTGGTTTGAAATAACTATCTTCATATTTAGTTTTGAAGTCGTTTACTTTAAGTTTTGCCACAAATTTGTACAACTTTTTATTTGCTGACCCGTAGGAGATAAGTTTTTTCAAATTGTTTATTTTTAAACACTACAACTATCGACAATAGTTTACTATAAATTATTGTAGATGATTGACGGTATTGTTATTGATAAGTTATTTTTAGGTCATTCCATGCCAAAACGAAAGCTCATTCGTCTAATAAAAAGTCAATTCGTTCCTCATATTAATAATAATTATTCAAGTTTGTATGAAATAAAAAGTCTGAGTCTTGTGCATCCCCAAGAAAGCATTTTTGCTAATTTGTTTCTGTCAACAACTTTTTATATTTGCTTACCAGAGTCAATTAATTAGTGAAAATGTCGACTAATTTTTTAGTGATTTCAATTACTAGTCAATTAGTAATAGATGCATCAGTATTTTTTGAAAAATACGATAATATTTTATCGTTATGATATCAGGTAGGGGAGAAGAGGGTAATTTGGCGCACCCTCAATTACAAAAAACTGTTATAGTTAGGCACTTTTAATTCATAATTCACATAATACCTAAAAATAAAAAGATAGAGATTCATATAAAACGTTATTTGATTTAATTTTTTGTGAAAATTGATTTGCATATATGAGGCTTCAATACTGAGAACAAACCGTCAATCCATCCAGTTGATAATCCCATCCTAAACTTTGTTATATCTCGAGAAATACTTTTTCAAAATAAAAACTTTGTTATCCTCTCTCTTGATAAGTAAACTCTCCCTGGATTCTCTTTTATTTTTATTTTCTTCATGATAAAAAATCTTGACATAATTCCAATTAAAATCATGACCATATGTGATTCCATATTTTGAAAGGACTGAGTGATATCTGGGACTAATATGAAAATTTTACTGGGAACTCTTCTAATTTTCTAGAAGGTAACCTGTTGTCGAAATTACTAAGGATGGTCTGTTTATTGGGCTTTCACCAGCTCGTAGGCTAAAGAGAGATTTGTAATACTTGTATCAATATCACTTCATTCAATATTTTCACCCAAATATTTTTGAATCTTCATCCTCTCTAGAATTTTTAAAGTAACGTTTTGAAGCATTCTTGTAGAATCATTTGGAACAACTTGAACAAGCCTTTGTTACCAGTAATTCTGGACAATAAAAAAAGTTTTTGTTTTAAAAAAGACCTTATTTAACTCTTCCTTTAATAAAGTTTGTGGAATCCCATCACTCTACGTGAATATTTAAATCTAGTTATTATGCATCACCTTGCAGGTGAAGAGTGCTTACGAATTTTCGATCGCGTTCTTTATTGCTATTGAAGGATTTTTAATTTAATTTAGTTTCCCTTTCAAAAAAATCTTTAATGATAAAAAAGGTGCCCGTTTATTTAATCTATCAATAATGTGTTTAATATTCACATTTTAACTAGGTATCTACGTAAAGCAATCTTTTATAACCAGATTTTGAATTGATTTTTTAAATTCAATAGTGCTTTCATCAAATTTCGTTTTGTTTCTTTCGTTTTTGAAAACAAAACATACCTTTTGAATAGTTTTCAAAAATCGTTTTAGGAACATCCCCATGAATTTTGCACTTAATGTATATTCCTTGATCTCCTAGTTTTGTATTTTCATACTCTCTTGGGTTACCCTTAATTAAAAAAATAAATATTTTCAGCTGTTTTGAAATTGTTTTTTCAAAAATCTCAATGAGATCTTTTGTTTCTTTCTATTAATACAGCTTTTCGTATGAACTGAAAACCATTGCAGCAAAAACGATAAGGTGAAGGTACCTATCATGAAACATGTCCCAATTATGAAACAGTTCGACAATTTATAAATAATTTAAAAGTATATTTTTGAGTACAAATTGTTATATGAATAAGTATAAAAGTTGGGCTTTTCATCTATATAAAAAGCAAGTATGGTTTTAAAGTTTTAAATACTAAAAAATAATTTTAATTATCTAACCTCCAAACTCGGGAAAGTTGACTGCCATTTATCCGAGTCAGAAGGCTTGATACCTATAATTTATTTTATCTCGTGTATTCACAAATTTCGATTATTTCACATGTGTAATAGATTAAATGACAGCTTAAGGTTTATAGATTTGAGATTACTGCACTTTTTCTTTATTTTGATGCAACTTTATTGATTAATTAGTTGTTTTATAATACATACACCTTTTTTAATACGGTCAGTATTTATGGAATGGAGGTACGTTTGCAATAAAATGTGTTATTTATTATATTAATATAGCTTATGTTATGTTATTATGATATAATAGTTAGAAAACAAAGATTAAGTATTGGATAGACAAAGAGAGTATGATCGTTTCAAAACGAAAACTATGACTTGTCCTTGGAACACAATTCGATCTTCTCTGCCTACCTCATACGATAGAAAGAGTGATCTCGAAACCATCGTTCCGAATTCGATCACACCTTTTTGTAACCTCCGACTGTCAAGTGTTTACGCGAGAATGTTGAAAACTGTGTTTTTTGTAGACAATTAATCTTATATTTATGAAAGTAAGTGATTTTCTGTTCAATGACTTCTTCGTCTGTCTGGTTATGAAACTGCGTCATGCATTATGCGCTACGCAAGTGTGTGCTTCCCACTTGAAGTGTCTTTCGAGATTTTTCAGTTATGCATAAATAGTTGAAAAATAGTGATTTGATTTTGGATAATGCTGTCTTCGAATGGTTTAAGCCAGCGAGAGATAAGAGGTGATTCAATATCAGGACCGATTATTCAAGAGAAAGCTCTCATTTTAAACCAGTTGCTCAACGGTCCTCAAACGTTTTAAGTACATAAGCAGGAAAAATATTTATTTTAACGTGTAACAGCAACCTTTCGCCCTCATTTCCGTCAAATATTTAGTTTACCCCTGTCTCCATATTAGTTCATACGCCCCTGACTGTTTACGTTTGGAGTGCTTCAATTGGAGTCGACCATCAGTCCTAAAACCAGGCTCAAATTAGAGTTCAATTGTATTTGGAAGAATTTTTTTTCGAGTAGAATAATGCATAAGTCAGTCATAAATGTACGAATAGTAATATTGTTCAAGTGTAGAATGTATTTTCTCAGTCTTGTTCCATTGTTTTGTCGATTGACGACCTTTCAGTGTCACAAAATAAAATATCCAAAATTTCAGGTTAGTGTATCAGATCGGGTACTCTAACCTCAAATTTCGGATAGTTGATTGTATTTAGTGAAACTTCAAGGTCTTAAACCGATAAAAGGATGAAACAGATTGGTACGAATGCATTCTAAACTTGAAAAATATTACTATTCAGACCTTTATAACTTTCTTTTAAGTTCATAATATTCTCTTCAAAAAGGCGTATGCAGTTGCAGTCCCATGTCACGAACTATGCTAACCTTCCTGACATTTCCACCTATTCTAGCATGACTGTGACGTCATGCTACAATACTCACTATTCCGCGAAATATTTGAGTCGTTTTTCGATTATATTATATTGATTTTTAGTTGGAAAATTGTACTGTTTCAAGGAAATGTTATATTAATCACGTCGTGCGTCAACAAAAACACTGATGCATATAGTGATGCTAACGGACCGCGATATTTTCAATTGCCAATGTGCCGAAAAGCGCGGGTCTATTCAAAATTACAAAGTATAAACTTGTAATATTACATTGATAATAAACTTTTTGAAGAAATTAGCTATTTTTTAGATTCAACTTAATTAATTTTTAAAAAGTAAAAATTTGTTTTCAATATTCATCTGCATTATTATTGATAGTATTTATTGATCTCAAATAGACCCGCGCTTTCCGGCACATGCGCAGTTGAAAAAGTTGCTTACAGCGCCCGCATCGATTCAAGGCCGGGGCAGCCAATTAAGGACGCTTGACAAAAATAACCTGACGACTTGCAATAGAGGTGGAGGCCCGCCCAGCCTTGAAATTACTGAATCGTTACATTTCGCGGCCCCTAAAAGAGGCGAGACTTCACTGTAAAAGAATTCAATAAGAAAATCCAAAGTTTTGGAGTAAAAGCTTATTCTTTTTACTATTATATTTTTGGTTCGGAATTTATCTCGTTTGGTTCAGGATTCTAATATTTAATTGCAAACTTATTTCTTTCATTAAAAATATGTTGTTTTTTTATTGAAAATTAATTTTTTTAATTGAAAATGTAACTTTCATTTTTGGTTGAAATTCGATTTCTGGAAGTAAAAATTGATCTTTTCTAGTTTAAAATTCAACTTTTTGGTTAAAAGTTCTTTTTTTTTGGTAGAAAGTTAAACTATCTGGTTGAATTTTTTTTTCTTTTGCTGAAAATTAATTTTCTTAACTGAAAATATAACTATTTCATTTTTGGCTGATAACTTATTTTTTCAGTTGAAAATTTAACTATGTGGTTGAAAATTCCTGTATTTTATTGGAAATTTTTTTTTTGGTAGAATATTTATCTTTGGATGTTTATTAATTATAGATTGAAAATTCAACTATTTGATTAAAAATTAAATTATTTTGTTAAAAATTTAACTATGAATTATACCATTTAGGATTTTGGATTTTAGAATTCGGGTCAGCAATCTATAGATATGAAGCCGCAAAATGTAGATATTAAGTTTTGTAATCCAGGATTCAAAAAATTAACAACCAGATCATAAGGCGTAGTATCTATAGATCACTGACCAAAATTTCTAAATCCAAAATATCACATATTCAGCTTTATATTAATTTATGAGACTATAAAATAAGAGAATGATTTGAATTTCTAAAGACAAACTCAAATAAATCGTTTGAAAAAGTATTTTTTTTATTTTATTTTCTTCGAAGTTCAGATTCACGTTAGCACAGGAAGCCCATTTGAGCGGTAATGATTGCAATTCAGGACTAATTATCAATTAGGTCACTTTTGGCAAGTCACGAGTAATTTTGTAGAATTTCAAAGTATGTAGCCATTAGAGTCGAAACTCTAAATGACTTAATTCCATAATTGACTCCGCGATCCACGCTTACATGATCAGGTATCTTCGTGACCAATCAGAAGTAATTATTGTCGATTGTGCTTTCGTGATTTCAACTTTGTGATTGTGAATTACTTTGTTTAACGATGTCAGTTTATGGAAATATCAGAATTAAAAACAAAATTCTATCAAATCCCATTCAATTTTATATTTAAATCTTTCCCCTATTCTCTATTATCTATTATAACCAATTTAACTTTTTTTAATTTAACTAATTTTAAAATAAACTATTAAGCATTCAAATGAAACTTTATAGGTAAAATATTTCTTTGTTAAATCTATAGAAATTAATTATGCTTGAAATTAGGGGTTTAATTTGAAAATCTTCATAGTTAATTTTTTTAGTTTCACTTCGTACATTCATAAACGTTTATTAATTAATGTAAAGATTTATCAAAATTCAAGCAAAACTTTTTCTCTCATTTCTTGAAGAAAAAAATTTAAAAAATTATTTAAAATTGTTTTATCCATCAGGGTTTAATTTGAAAATGTCCATAATTAAGTCTTTTAGTTTCGCTTTGTACATTCAAGCATTTTAATTCATTAATGTAAAGATTTATCAAAATTGAAAAAAAATAATTTCTCTTATTTTTTCTTGAATGAAGAAACTTACGCATTTCTTTGAGGACAAAAGGAAAATGGTCTTATATTTAAAAATAATAAAAAATAAAAAATTTGTATTCAAAATTGTTTTATCCCTCCGGGTTTAATTTGCAAATGTTCGTATTTAAGTCTTTTAATTTTACTTCGTGCATTTGAAATTTTTTATTAATTAATGTAAAGAGTTATCACAATTTAAACAAAACTTTTAGTCTCACATTCTCTTAAATGAAGAAACCTAAATATTTTTTTCAGACAAAAAAAATGTTTTTTTTTTATTTAACAATTTTTTTATTAAAAAAATTATTTAAAATTGTTTTATCCATCAGAGTTTACTTTGAAAATGTTCATAATTAATTATTTTATTTTTACTTTGTACATTTAAGCATTTTTATTCATTAATCTAAAGATTTATCAAAATTAAAAAAAAAGTCTTCTCTCATTTTTTCTTGAATGATGAAACTTACGCATTTCTTTGAGAGCAAAAGAAAAATTGTCTTTTATTTCAAAATTTAAAAAAAAATTGTCATTAAAAACTGTTTTATCCCTCAGGGTTTAATTTGAAAATGTTCGTATTTAGGTCTTTTAGTTTTACTTTGTGCATTCGAAAAATTTAATTAATTAATGTAAAGAGTTATCAAAATTTAAAAAAAAAATCTCTTACTCTCACTTTCTCTTAAATGAAGAAACCTAAGCATTTTTTCAGAGAAAAAAATGGTATTTTTTATTTTTAAATTTTTAAATTAAACAAATTATTTAAAATTGTTTCATCCATCAGAGTTTAATTTAAAAATGTTTATGATTAAGTCTTTTAGTTTTACTTTGTACATTTAAGCATTTATATTCGTTAATGTAAAGATTTATCAAAATGTTAAAAAAGCTTTTTCTCTCATTTTTTCTTGAATGAAGAAACTTTCGCATTTCTTTGAGGACAAAAGAAAATGGTCTTTTATTTGAAAAGTAAAAAAAAAATTTATTTAAAATTGTTTTATCCCTCAGGGTTTAATTCGAAAATGTTTGTATTTAAGTCTTTCAGTTTTACTTCGTGGATATGAAAATTTTTATTAATTAATGTAAAGAGTTATCAAAATTTAAACAAAACTCTTACGCACACGTTCTTTTAAATGAAGAAACCTAAGCATTTTTGTCAGACAAAAAAAATGGTCTTTTTTATTTTCAAATTTTTAAATTAAAAAAATTATTTAAAATTGTTTTATCTATCAGAGTTTACTTTGAAAATGTTCATAATTAATTCTTTTATTTTTACTTTGTACATTTAAGCATTTTTATTCATTAATCTAAAGATTTATCAAAATTTAGAAAAAAATCTTCTTCTCTCATTTTTTTCTTGAATGATGAAACTTACGCATTTCTTTGAGAGCAAAAGAAAAATTGTCTTTTATTTCAAAATTTTTAAAAAAATTGTCATTAAAAACTGTTTTATCCCTCAGGGTTTAATTTGAAAATGTTCGTATTTAGGTCTTTTAGTTTTACTTTGTGCATTCGAAAAATGTTATTGATTAATGTAAAGAGTTATCAAAATTTAAAAAAAAATCTCTTACTCACTTTCTCTTAAATGAAGAAACCTAAGCATTTTTTTCAGGCAACGAAAAAATAATGGTCTTTCTTTATTTTAAAATTTTTATTCAAAACAATTTTTTATTTAGAATTATTTTATCTCTAAGGGTTTGATTGGAAAATGTTCATAGTTTTTTAGTTTTACTTCGTAAATTTATAAATTTTCATAAATTAATTTAACGATTTATCAAAATTTTAATAAATCTCTTTCTCTCATTTCTTTTCAAATAAAGAAACCTAAGCATTTCTTTGCGAAAAAATTGTCTTTTTTATTTAAAAATTGTTCAAATTAATTTTTTTTTCATTTGAAATTGTTTTATCCATCAGCTCTTAATTTTAAAATGTTTGTAGTTAATTTTTTCAGTTTTACTTCGTATATTTAAAAAATTGTATGAATTAATGTAAAGATTTATCAAAATTTAAACAAAACTCTTTCTCTCTCACTTTTTCTTAAATGAAGAAACCTAAGCATTTCTTTGAGACAAAAAAAAGCAAAAAATGGTCTTTCTTTATTTGAAAATTTTTAAATAAAAGCAATTTTTTATCCAAATTTATTTCATCCCTCAGGGTTTAATTTGAAAATTTCCATAGTTAAGTCTTTCAGCTTTACTTCGCACATTTAAAAAAAAATAGGTACTGTTGTTAGTGCTTTTACAATTTCAAATAATTCAAAAACTTCAAAAATTCAAAAATTTCTGAACTACCCATTGTATATGTAAATTTTTCAAATATAAACATTTTTTAATTGAAGATTAAAAAAATATTGCTATTGAAAGTTTAACAATATTTGTTTAGCAATATTTATAGAAACAATTAAGATCTCCAGATACGTAAAAAATATTGGAATCCATGAAAATATTTAAATTACGAAATAAGTCAGAATTTTTTCAAACATATCTTACTAACTAAAGTTATTATTTTCTGAAATTATTTAACTCGTTTAAAAAAATTGTAGAACTCTTAATGTTTAAAAATTTGACAATATTCACGAAATTAGAAATTATTTCTATCTATTTTAATGGGTTTGTATGATTTCCAAAGATTTTATGAAACATGAAAAAATGTCAAAGGATTTTACAGATGTTAAGTTCTTTTGAAAGATTCCAAAGAATTTTAAGAGATTTCCTCTCAAACTATTTCAGTAAACTTAATATTTAAAAAAATGTTGTAATTGATTATTAAATACTTTTTGTTTTTATTATTAGAAAATAAAAATTGAGGGACGTAAACGCCAGCTGTGCTCGCGTGCATTTTTTTCAACGTTATTTTTTAGTTAAATTTAATAAATAATTAAAATTTAATTTATATATTCATGGAATTTCACATGATTCCCACTTGTTTTGATAACTTTTTATAATTTTTATGGATTCTTATGGTCAACGGCCATGCCACGCTGAAAAAACCAGTTCTCGTCAGATCACTGAAGTTAAGCAGCGTTGGGCGCGGTTAGTACTTGGATGGGTGACCATTCGAGAATACTGTGTGCTGTTGGCATATTATGGGTGTGGTGAGCCCAAACTTGTAGTTATTTATAACTACAAGAAAACTATCCACCTAGAAACACTACCCGAATTGGGTAGTGTCACGCCTACCCTGAAAGGGAAATGGCTTAATGGTACCCTATGGATTCCAACAATTTCAAGGATAATGAAGAAACTAAAATTTTTAAAAAGAATTTAAAAGATTTTGAATTATTTTGAAAGCTTTCAAAGAATTTTGAGAGATTTTGTTTAACAAAATTTTAGAGCTCCTAATATTTAAAAAAAATTGTTTCGATGAATTTTCAAATAATTCACATTTTTAATTTAAAAAAATAATAATCAAGGTACGTAAACGCGCGCTTCGCGAGCGTGTATTTTATTTCAATCTTTTTTTTCAGATAAATTCAATTAATACTTTTAATTTATTTTATACCCAACGAATTAAAAATTATATTTACTTATTTTAATGGGGTTTTACGACTTTTTAATATTCAAATTTTAATATTTAATATTAAAAAATACTTTATGTTTTTAATATTAAAATTTGAAAATCAAGGTTTGTGAAGGCGGGCGCGTAAATTTTGTTCCAACCAGTTAATTATATATAAAAATTAATAATTTTAATTTATTTCAAATCCAAGGCAATTAAAATGATTCCCAATTATTTTAATAACTTTTTACGAGTCCTATGGATTTCTATGGATTCCAACAATTTCAAGGATAATGAAAAAAATAAATTTTTTTTGAAGGATTTTAAAGATTTTGAATTATTTTGAAAGCTTTTAAAGAATTTTGAGAGATTTTGTTTAACAAAATTTTAGAGCTCCTAATATTTAAAAAAAAATTGTTCTGATGGATTTTTAAATAATTCAAATTTTCAATTTAAAAAAAAAATAATAATCAAGGTACGTAAACGCGCGCATCGCGAGCATGTATTTTATTTCAATATTTTTTTTAGATAAATTCAATTAATACTTTTAATTTATTTTATACCCAACGAATTAAAAATGATATTTACTTATTTTAATGGGGTTTTAAAATTTTTTTTAATTTCAATATTTTTTTTTTATATAAATTCAATTAATACCTTTAGTTTATTTTATACCCAACGACTTAAAAATTATATATACTTATTTTAATGGGTTTTTACGATTTTTAATATTTTAATATTCAATATTAAAAAATACTTTATGTTTTTAATATTAAAATTTAAAAATCTGGGGATGTGAAGGAGCGCGCGTACATTTTGTTTCAACGAGTTATTTATACAAAAATGAATAATTTTAATTTAATTTAAATCCAGTGAATTTAAAAAGATTTCCACTTATTTTAGTAATTTTTTTTACGATTTCAAGGGATTTTAAAAATTTTCTAGGGAGGTTCGGGAAATAAAATAAAATTTATTTCAAGGGATATACATATGAAGGGACATAAAAAACTTCAAAGGATTCTAAAGATTTTAAATTATTTTAAATGCTTCCAAAGGATTTTAAGAGGTTTTGTTTAAAAAAATGTTTAAACTCCTAATATTAAAAAAATTTTGTTATGAATTTTTAATTACTTTATATATTTTTAATATTGAAAAATAAAAATCGAGGGAGGCGAACGCGCGCTTCGCGCGTGTGTATTTTTTTTCACCGTGTTTTTTTAGCGACGACTGAAATTCCCGAATAATAAAATTCCCGAACAGTTTATAATAGTACCGAATTGGTAAATTCCCCAAATTAAAACAATTAAATTTTTTTATGAATATTATTTATTTATTAAAAATACAATAATCAGATATTTTCATAAAAAAATAATTATTTTTAATTTTCGAAGCTTCTTAAAATATTGCTTGATTTTAAAGTAACAATAATTGAAAAAATACAGAAATATATTTTTTTAATTATTTTTATTTCAAATTCAAACAATAATTTTAAAAACTTTGAACATTAAAAATATTTTTGTTCGAAAAAAATTTAATTATTGTATTTTTAATTAATAAATACGAAGTATCTCGTCGTCCCGGAATTCGGGATGACTAGTCCAATATTTTTCATTAGCTTGACCTGGACAGCTAGACGCAAACAAATAAATAATATTTATAAAAAAAATGTAATTGTCTAAATCCGGGAATTTTATAATTCGACCATTTTCTGTCGGGAATTTTTCAATTCGGTAATATTATAAACAGTTCGGGAATTTTTATTAGCCAGGTATTTTATTATTCGGGAATTTTATAATTCAGGAAATTTAATATTCAGGAATTTTACAATTCGGGAATTTTATTATTCGGAAATTTTCCAATTGGAGAATTTTATTTTTCAGGATTTTTCAGTCGTCCCTTTTTCTGGATAAATGTAATGAATAAATTTTAACGTAAAATCTTCAAGGAAATTAAAATGATTTTTACTGATTTTTTATTATTTTTACTATTTCAAAGGATTCCGAAAAATTTCTAGAGAACTTAAGGGAATAAATCAAATTATATTTCAAGGGATTTGTACGGATTTTAACATTGAATTTAAATTAAAAATATGGATTATAGTGAGGATGAAATAACAAGTCTTGGACAGAAATATTTAATTATACTTATGCATATCACGATTTAATTATTAATAAAGAATTTTTTAGAGAAGGACATATTCTTGCTTAAGAAAAAGATTTAAAACATACGAAAATTATTTGTTTCACAAATTTTATATTTTCTCGTTTTTTTATATCGCCGTAAATGGATTTTCAACGACCTAAGTACATATATCCAGTTTAAAAATAATAAATTCTTTAATTGCAGAAATTATATAAAAAAAAAATTATTAAAAAATGTAAAAATGAATCTCTCCCCCTAATTGGTGTTAAGTAATATTAATATATGATTTAATTATAATATGGATTTTCAATAAACTAAATAGAGATTTGTTTTCGAATCTGATAAATAATTGTTTCTGGATTGAATCTGTCAATCTATTTGCGATAAGTGAACTGAAGAATGGTACAATAAATGGACATAAAATCATCAAGTTTCACTGAAAAAAACACGGAAGAAAAATCCACATTAAATGAAGAAAATATAGGACGATACAATATTTTCTTGCTCTGAAAAAATATTTCTGGTCATACAATATTTTCTTGCTCTGAAAAAATATTTCTGGTCATACAATATTTTCTTGCTCTGAAGAAATATTTCTGATCATACAATATGTTCTTGCTCTGAAAAAATATTTCTGGTCATACAATATTTTCTTGCTCTGAAAAAATATTTCTGGTCATACAATATTTTCTTCATCCAAGAAAATAGTTCTTGTCTCAAGAAAATTTACTAGATTGAAGAAACTTGATTTTCTTCATTTAAGTATATTTTCTTGAGAGAAGACAAATTTTCTTTGATTGTGAAAATATTGTATCGTCCGCATTCGTACAAATATTCTCATGATTCAATATCCTAAATTTTATTATAATTAATTAAATTGAGTAAAAATCAACATTTAAATTCCTTTTTAATATCCGAAATGGATACTTCTGATAACCAAATGAAGAAAGAATTAAAAAATTAATAAAAATTAAATATATTTTTATAGCTAACATCCAAAATATCCTTCTTCTTGCATTTATTATTTCAAAATTATTAAGAAGAGTAATTAGAGAGTAATTAAGAGTAATTAATTATTAAAAATATAAAATTAGTTCACAATTTCAAGTTAAAATATGAAGAAACTTATAAGCATGTTTGAATGTAACAAAAAAAAATTCTGTCAAAAAAAACTTCCAGAATATTTATGAGAGTTTCACAGGCGTCCAGTGGTTCCGATCAAACTTGGCGAAACTTTATTGTTGGAGAAGTTTTTAAATTCAGAAAGTTATCGGATTTTGAAAACTTGATTTTCTGAATCGACGCTGAATGAATTTTTATCATTTTGTCTCCTCATAGAGAAGGCTTTGCAACGAATAAAATTTTCGAAGCTTTATTTTTTTCACATATTTCTTGACATCATTCTTTATGAATTAAAAAAATTAAAGATTTTAAAGATTAGGAATTTGAAAACATTGAATTATCAATTAATAAGATTTTAATTTTTAAGATTTGAAAAATGAGCAAATATTAAATTTTAAAGGTTGTAAATGTGATATTGTACCATTTTTTAGCTATTCAAATAAAAAAAATCAATTCTAAACTTTCTTGATTTGGAAATGGTCGACTTTACTTTGTAAAATAGAATAATTTTCAATTTTAAATGCCTAGTATATTTGAAGATGCAACAGTTAAATTTTGTAGAAAATTCGTCTCTGGAAAATTCATCTATTAAATTTTCAACCAAGAAGATTAATTTTCTATCAAAACAGACGATTTTTTAACGAATAGAAGAATTTTTAACGAATTTAGTTGAACTCTCAACTAAAAAAGAAAAACATTTGAATCAAAAATGAAATAGTTAACTTTTCAGTTAAACAATTGATTTTCAACAACAAAAAACGAATTTCCAACAGAATACATGAATTTTAAACCAAATGCCTAGTAGTAATTTTATACTTAAAAAGATATATTTTCAACCAAAAATGGAATAGTTAAATTTTCAGCCTAAAAAATTGATTTTCAACAAAATAGTTCAATTTTCAACCCAAGAGATAAATATCCAACCAAAATAATGAAACTTTTACCAAAAAATGAATTTTGAGCAAAGAAGTTCCAATTTCTACCAATTGAGTTTTCAACCAAAGAGATTAATGTTCATCCAAAATGCTATAATTGTTCAATTTTCAGTTTAAAAAATTAATTTTCAACACAAAAAAAAAACGATTTTTCGACCTAAGAGATGAATTTTCAATTAAAATGATGAATCTTCAACCAAAAAATAAATTTTCAACAAAGTAGTTCAACTTTAACCAAGTAGTAGAAAGGGCCTTAGAAATGTGGAAAGTTACATTAAAAATATTCAGTTATTATTACTTTTTCGAAATTTTTCAATATTTAATTCTTATGTTTTGAGAGATTTGAATTTTTATTTTCGAAGACTATAAATTTATATTGTACCATTTTTCAGCAATTTAAATATAAAATTTGTTTTATCCAAATGCCCTACATTTAAAAATGGCCCACTATTAGATTGTTGAATTAATTAATTTTTAGCTCCCAATTTTTTAAAACTGTACAATTTTCAGTATTCTTTTAAAATTGTTTCATTTCAAATTTTTATTCAAGAACAAAAACGCGCTTTCAATTTTATATTCTACAATTTTTAAGGAATTAAATTTGAAAGTTATTTGAGCACGATTTTTGTTTTTTTAGGGTCAATTTTTTTGTGAACAAATTAATGATTTGCTTAAATATAGAATACAATTATTTTGAAAATTTACAACTTTGAAAGATAAAAAATATGAAACTGAACCATTTTCAATGTTTCAATGTAAAATTATTCTGTTTTAAATGCTTTCAATTTAAAGTTGTTCAATTTCAAATGGTTTCAGTTTGAAATTATTTAAAGATGAAATAATTCTGACTTTTTTATATAATAAACTAAAAAGTTTAAAGACTCCACTCATGCTTGAAATTAAAAAATAGTAATTGTAATAGATTTGATTTTTTTTTCGTGGTTCAAAAATCGTCTTTTTTGTTTCAAGATTTATCTCTCTTGGTGAAAAAACCTAATTTTAAAAAATTCAAAATTCAACTATTTTGGTAACAAATATTCCTGAATAAATTGTTAAAATAATTATGTTTGTTAACTTGCATTAATCATTATCTCATTAAGTGAAAAGTGGTCAAAAAATTCAAAATTTCTGAAAAAACCGCAACTATCTAAAATTAATATAGGAGAAGATAGTTTTAAATAATACTTTGTTTAAACAATTAGTTTTGTTAAATTGCATTAGTTATCACATTGCTTAATGTAAAAAGTGGACAAAAAGTTCAATATTTCAGATAAAACTGCAACTTTCTAGCATTATCCAAAGAAAATATTATTCAAAATATTAATAAATTGTTTAAACAATTATTTTTGTTAACGTGAATTAATCATTACCTCATTCCAATTGAAAAGTTTAAAACAAGTTGAAATATTCGGAACAATCGGATATTTTTATCAACTATCTAAGAAAAAATAGTTGTAAAGAATAATAAATTGTTTAAACAATTTTGTGCATAAACTTGCAACAATGATTAAACTACACAGTGAAAAGTGGATACATAGTTAAAAATTTCAGAAAAAACCACAATTATCTAGCATTAATATAGGTGAAGATAGTTATTAACAAAAACAATTTGTTTAAACTATTATGTTTACTAAATTTCATCAATTATCACCTCTCTCTATATGAAAAGTGGATAAGAAGTTGAAAATTTCAGAAAAATCCGCAACTATCTAGGTTTACTTTAATAGATGATAGTTGTAAACAATGATTTATTTAAACAATCAGATTTGTTAAATTGCATTAGTTATTATCTCACTCTACGTGAATAGTGGTCAGAAATTTGAATGTTTTAGAATTAACCGCATCTTTCTAGCATTATTCAAAGAGAATATTATTAAAAATGATAATAAATTGTTTAAACAATTAGGTTTGTTAACTTGAATTAAGCATTACCTCATTCTGATTGTAAAGTTAAAAATTGGTTCAAAAATTTGGAAAAATCGGAGACTTTCTAACAATGATCTGAGAGAAAATATTTATAAACAATAATTAATTATTTAAACAATCATGTTTGTTAACTTGCATTAATGATTACCTTATTGAGTGAAAAGTAGACAAAAAGTTAAAAGTTTCAGAAAAAACCGCAACTGTTTAGTATTACTCTAGTGAAAGATTATAAACAATAACAGTTTGTTTAAACAATTATGTTTACTAAATAGCATTAATTATTACCTCACTCTTAATGAAATGTGGAGAAAGAGTTGAAAATTTCAGAAAAACCTGCAACAATCTAGAATTACTGTAGAAGATAATTATAAACAATAATAATTTGTTTAAACAATTAGTTTTTCAAATTGTATTAATTATTACATTGCTTTATATGAAAAGTGGAAAAATAGTTGGATATTTCAGATAAAACCGCAACTTACTAGCAGTATTCAAAGAGAATATTATTAAAAACTATAATCAATTGTTTAAACAATTTATGTAAACATATAATTATGAGTAAAAAGTAGTATTTTATGGATTAGATCAAATTTGTTTTAAAAAAAAAACGAAAAAAATCATAATCAGTGCAAAAACTCGCAAAATCCAATTTTTCACTTATGGGATTTTTTGGGGACACTGTAATACAGACTTATGGGGGTGATATTTAAATCGTAATTAATTATTTATATTCTATAGTAAATTGAGAAAATAAATTTTGAGTTTCAACTTGATTTACCTCATATTGACGATTTTAAATCAAATTGACAAAAACTTCTTATTTTACGTTTTACTTTATGCGGCTTGCGCCACCTCTAAATATCATTTTTTAACAAACAAAAAAAATTATTTTTTTGTGGATCGAAGCAAATTTCGGGGCGAAATGCTTGAAAATTGTAAAACAAAATTTTTCAATGCATTTTTGGAAAACCCTAATGGAGATATTAAAGAAGCTCTTGAAGTAGTAAGTGGTCGGTTTAGTCAGCCAGACAGTAGAAATGTCGCCCATAGTCAGGCAGTAGAAATGTCGCCTATAGTCAGACAGGACAGGCAGGCAGACTATAATGGTACTAACTCGTGCAGCTAGTTTAAGCTTGCCCTGTTAGTTTATATTTACCAGAGGTGTCGGGATATGCACCACATAAATGTTCATTAACCTAACGACTTATATACATGTATGTATTTCTGTGCAGGATTATTGAGAATGTGAGCGGCTAAAACAGCGCAGATGCCCAGGAAGGCTTGGCCTCGTCGAGAGTGGTCTCCTCAGTCCCCTATAGATGTCCTGTGAGTACATCTTCCAATCAAAATTCACCATTTTCAGCATCAACTTTCATCATCTTTCAGACTTTTAAGACACTGAACACTCTTTCCCCTATTCCCCATTTTTCCCCCTTTTTAAAGAATCCCTTTTTTCCCCTGTTTTCGATGTTTTTCCCCTTTTCTTGTTTTTTTTTCGCATAAATGCAAACTGAATTAATGAACAAAATAAAAAAATCCAACTATTTTTGTTGAAAGTTCATTATTTTTAATTGAAAAGTCTACTATTATATTTTTGGTTCAGAATTTATCTCTTGTGGTTGAAAATTCTACTATTTGGTTGAAAACTTAATTCTTTTCTTGAAAATTTAACTGTTTTGTGGAGAATTTGTCTTTTTGGGTGGAAAATTCAACTATTTGGTTGAAAATTAAACTTTTTGTTGAAAATTCATATTTTCGCGTTGACACTTCAAGTTTTTTGTAGAAAATTCGTCTTTTTCGTATTTTTTTAAAAAATGTGATTCAGAATTCATCTCTTTTGGTTTGAAATTGTATTTGATTCAAAATTGAATTACTTTGTTGAAAATTCATTTTACTAGCTTACGACTCAACTATTTTTTTGAAAATTCGTTTTTTTTTTAAATTAATTTTTTAACTGAAAATTTAACTATTCCATTGTTGTTTAAAAATTTATCGGTTTTATTTTAAAATCTAATTATTAAATTTTTTATTGAGAATTCATCAGGTTTTGGTTAAAATTCAACTACTTGATTGAAAGTTGAAGTACTTTGTAGAAAATTCATTTTATTGGTTGAAGATTCAATTATTCTGTTAAAATTTGTTTGTTTTTTTTCGGTTGAAAATGAATTTTTTCAATGAAAAATTTAACTATTCCATTTTTGGTTCAAAATTGAACGTTTTCATTTGAAGATTTAACTATCTAATTTTTTGTTGAGAATTCATCAGTTTTTGGTGAAAATTAAACTACTTGGTTGAAATTTGAAGTACTTTGTCGAAAATTCATTTTATTGATTGAAGATTTTACAATTTTCTTGAAAATTTCTTTCTTTTTTTTTGGGGGGGGGGGATAATTTTTAAGATAAAAATATAATTATTTCATTTTTAGTTAAAAATTGATCGTTTTTAGTTAAAAAACAAACAATTAAATTTTTTATTGAGAATTCATCTTTTGGTTGTAAATATACAACTACTTTATTAAAAGTTGACGTACTTTGTTCAAAATTAACTTTATTGGTTAAAGCTTTAACTATTTTATTTGAAATTCGTTTTTTTTTGTGAAAATTAATTTTTCAACTGAAAATTTTACTATAACATTTTTGTTTAAAAATTTATCGGTTTTATTTGAAAATTTAACTATTATATTTGTCATTGAGAATTCATCATTTTCTTGTGAAAACTCTACTTTAAGTATTTCATGTTTGGTTGAGAATTTGTCTTTTTTGTTTAAAATTAAACTATGAAATTTCTCGTTGAGAATTCATATTTTGATTGTAATTTCTTTTATTGGTTGATGATTAAACTGTTCTGTTGAATTTTTTTTCTTTTTTGGGTGACAATTTTTTCATTTGAAAATTTAACTATTCCATTTTTCGTTAAGTATTCATCGGTTTTATTTGAAAATTTAACTATTAAATTTTATATTGAGAATTGGTTCAAGATTTAACTATTTTCTTAAAAATTAATTTTTTTTTAGTAGTGAAAAATAATTTTTTTAACTGACAACTTAAGTACTTCATTTTTGTTTGAGAATTGTGGACCAATTGTTTGAAAGTTTTAAAACTTTGTTAACAAATTATTTTATTAATTGAAAATTCAAGTATTTGGTTAAAATATAGATTTTTTGGTTGAAAATTCATCTTTTTGGATTAAAAATTCAACTCTTTTTTGAAAATTCGTCTTTTTGGGATAAAAATTATATTATTTTGATAGAAAATTCAACTATTTTGTTCAAAATTAAGTTTCTGGTTGAAAATTCAACTGTTTGCTTGAAAATTAATCTCTTTCGTATGAAAAAGCAAAAACAAAAATTAAACTTATTACATTCTCATTCTAATGAGAAGGTATTGGTTTTATGTAAAATTTGACATAGTCGGTTTTCATCAAATGTCCACGTTTTGAGACCTCCTGAGTCAGAAAAAACGATTTTTACGAAGGTGTCTGTCTGTCTGTAGTCTGTCTGTCTGTCTGTCTGCCTGTCTGTCTGTCTGTCTGTCTGTCTGTCTGTCTGTCTGTCTGTAGCCACGATAACTTTCGAAAAAA
>CAKNYM010052222.1:22955-87705 GCA_932195095.1 Andricus curvator
AAATATATTTTAGGGTATTCTTAAAAATGCAAAGGAATTTTTAAGAGGTCTAAAAAGTTTCAAGGAATTTCAAAGGATTTGCAATATTTTAGGGTATTTTAAAAGATTCCAAGGAATTTTTAATAGATTTTGTTATGTCATATGAAGGGATTCCAAAGGATTTTAAAGATTTCATGGTATTATTGAAAATTTCAAAAGCTTGAAAAAGTTTTCAACTGATTTTAAAGGATTTTGAAAGATTCTAAGGTATTTTCAAGAAATTAAAAATTTGTCAAGCGATTTCTAAGGATTTGAATGATTTTATAGGAATTAAAAAACTTTCACAGGGGTTTAAAGCATTTTCTAGAATTTCGAAAGAAATTGTATTTTTATTAATTTTCCAGGATTAAAAAAAAATCAGTTCATGTTTCAATCAATTTCATCATCAATTTCAATCATGTTTCATCAATATTTCATGTTAATTTATCATATTGAGGTGTTTCGTAGGATTTCCAAAATTTTCCAATATTTCAAAGTATTACCAAAGATTTTTAAGAATCAAAATTTTTTTTAATATTTTAAAAGATTCGAAGACAATTTTAATCGATTTCAGCAATGTAAGGAAATTTTTATAGATTTGAAACACTTTCGGGTATTTAAGAAGATTCCAAGGCATTTTCAAGTTTCAATGGATTTCAAAGAATTTATTCACAAGAAGTAAGGGATTTCGTAGGGTTTCAAAGATTTTTTCAATTCATTGGAATTCACACTGAATTATTATTAATTTATCCTGAATTCTTTTAAATTCTTCAGAATTTGTTCAAATTCACTCAATTCTACTCAATTTAATGGTCGAAAAAAAGTTTTTTTAAGTTTTTATTAAATTCACCCTAAAAGTCTTTTGAAGTCATCTTGTGTGCTTAAGCAATTCATCAAATTCTTTTGAGTTTTCTTGATTTTTTCCAAACTTATTTCAAACTGAACTATTTCGATTTTTCAGAATTTTGGTAAACTCAAAATTGAAAAATTGTCCAATTAAAAGTAAAATTCAATGCGCAGAAACATTTTAAATATTGAAAGTGCAATTTATTGATTTTTGGCTCATATACGTTGTTAAATTTAATTTCCAATTCTGACGGTTTCACAATAATAATATTTTAAATAAATAAATTGTATGCGAATTGAATTGCCTAATTTTTATTGATACTAAATTAATCATTTGTGTAGGCTTTAATCTTAATTTATTAATTTTTTCACCCTTAAATTTAGTAATATTTATTTTTAAAGGATTTTTTTTTAATAATGACTGCCAAGCGAATTAGTTAAATATAATGAAGAATTCGTAAAAAAATATACTAAAGCAAATTAGAGGATCTTTTTTAACCAATTCAAAAATGTCGAAAAATTCGATTGCAAAAAATATGTCGTTATAGCTACTGAAATTGCTTAAAAATGCTACTATGTAAGTTCGAAAACCAATTTATACTATTTTGTTACTCAAATCTTACTAATTCTTGGAAATTGAAAAAAATAAGAATATAATATGATCAAATTTGGACAACGCACTCGTAAATATTTTAATTTAAAAAAATAAATAAATAAAAAAAGAGTAAAGGAAAAGAAGGAAACCTCCAAATCCCCTTCCCCTTTAGTCTCTCGTCTTTTCTTATTTTATTTTTCAAATCACAAAAAAAATTTATATAAAATCGACAAAAGTTTCGGTGTTCTTTCAACAACCCCAGAAGATCTGACTAAATGTTTTTTTGTTTTGACTTAAAAAATTAAAATTAAAATAGACGAGTGAAAAAAAGAAGAATGGGTATTTTGATGTTTCCTTCTTTTTCTTGCCTCTTTTGTAATTTTTGTTTTTAATATTGAATAGATACATTTAAAAGTGTATTGTTCCAACTTAATCTTTGTTTTTTCTTATTTTGTTTTTAATTTCCAAGAATTTCTTAGTTAAAAAATATAATTTTGAAGCATTTTAAATTGTATAGTTTAAAACATTGAAGGGCAGAAATTTAAAACTGCTCATTTGAAGCCTAATGATAAAACAATTTTCTTTTTTTCTTTATTGTTCTTGTTTTTGTTTGTGGAAAAATGTTTGCATTTCTAAAGCCTCATATCTGCATCTAGGCTTTGGTAATAATGTCAAAGCACTAATTAGTAATACAAAATTAAATAATAAGTAACCTTCGCTGAGCAATATCGTAATCAAGAAGTAAAAGTAAAATGTTTTTCTCACTGGATCGTGTCTCTAATTAGGTATCGCGTAATACATTATGCAGATCTCTGCACGTGCGAAGGGAATCGTTCTCTCGGAATCTCATATTCTAATTAGCTCGTAGGTATTTTCGATACATTTCAAGTAGATTCATAATAGCATATTTTTTATGTGAACCCACTCACGCTCGCCTGCCTTTTGCGCATTAATTAGTTTGTATTAAATAACAAAAAAATGGAAAGCGTCGAAGTAATTCTTGGTGAAACGATTCCTATGTAACAATAGCAGGGATCACAGTCCGTTTCCTTTTTTTACCTGATATTCTTTTTTTCCACTTGAATTTGAAAAATTTCTTAAAACAGCTGAATTCGAGAATTTTGACCCTCCAACTTCATTTTTAAGAATCATACTTACCCCGAAAGAAATTTGGCTTAATGGTATAATAAGAATAATAATAATAAACAAAAATTAAAGACATAAGAGGAATAAATTCTATTAAATAAAATTAATGTAGGTACTTATATTATATTCAAATTGAAGCACTTCAAATTCATAATATTTTAAATAAAAATTTTGCGTTTTCAACAAAATAGATGAATTTTGAACCATGAAGGTTAATTTTCTACCAGAGAAGACGAATTTTCAACCAAAGAAATGAATTTTCAACTAAAATAATGAATCTTCAACCAAGTAGTTGAACTTTCAATAAAAAAAGATGAATTCTAAACGAAAAATTGCATAGTTGATATTTCAACCAAAAAAGATTTTAATTTTGATTCATAAATAGTTGAATTTAACAAGAAAAGGTGCAATCTCAACCCGAAAATAGAAATTTTCAATTGGTAAAGTTTCAAGCCAAAAAGACGAAATTTCAACAAAACGGTTCTTTAATTTCTAACCTGAAAAGATGAATTTTCAACCAAATATTTGAATTTTCTGCCAAATTGTTAAATTTGAAAAGGTGAGTTTTCAACCAAAGAGATGAATTTTTAACTAAAATGATATATCTTCAACCGGAAAAAAATGAATTTTTAATAAAGCAGCTCAACTTTTAACCAAATACTTGAACTTCCAACCAGAAAAGATGAATTCTTGACAAAAAATATAATAGTTCATATTTCTAGCAAAACAGATTTTAATTTTAATTCAGAAACATTGAAATTCAACAAAAATTGTTGAATTTTCAACCAAATATTTCAATTTTCTGCCAAATTGTTAAATTTTAAAGACAAAAAGACGATCTTTCTACAAAACAATTTAATTTTTAACCCAAAAATGTGAATTTTCAACAAAAAAGTTAGTTTTCAGCTAAAAAGAAAACGAATTAAAAAAAAGAGTTTATTTTTCTACCAAATTGTTGAAGTTTCAATACAAAAAGACGAATTTTTGATCAAAAAAGATTGAATTTTCAACTGGAAATTATATCATTTCAACCAAATATTTAAATTTTCTGCAAAACTGTTAAATTTCTAAGAGAAGAAGGCAAATTTTCTATTAAACAGTTTAATTTTCAACCCGAAATTTTGAATTTTCAACAAAAAGTTCATATTCAACCAAAAAGAAACCGAATTTTTTTTTTAAATTCAATTTAGTACCCAATTGTTGAAGTTATAAGCCAAACAACGAATTTTCTATAAAAGAGTTTTTTAATTTTCAACCCGAAAATGTGAATTTTCAACTAAAAAATGATAATTCTTCAACCAAAAATATGAATTTTCAACAAAGCAGTTCAGCTTTCAATCAAGTAGTTGAATGTTCAACTAAAAAAAGATTAATTCTTAACAAAAAATGTAATGATTATAATTTTCATTCAAAAACAGTTGAATTCAACCAAAACAGATGAATTCCTAATAAAATATTAGAATCCTCAACGAAAATAAATTGCATTTTTAATCAAATAAGATGAATTTGTTAACAAAAGATATGAATTTAAAAACCAATCAGACAATTCTTCTAGAAAACAGTTGAATTTTTAGCTAGAAATTATAAATTTTCAACAGGAAAGTTCATTTTCAACCAAATAGTTGAATTTTCAACCTAAAAAGAATTTTCAGTCAAGAAATAAAAAAAAATATCAACCAAATTGTTGAATTTTTAAGCAAAAAAGACTCATTTTTACAAAAAAAAAGTTGAATTATCAACTCGCAATTATGAATTTTGAACAGAAAAGTTAATTTTCAATCAAATAGTTGAATTTTTCACCAAATATTTAAATTTTAAAACCAAAAAGACGAGCTTTTAACAAAACTGTTGATTTTTAAACCAAAAATTATAAATTTCTAACAAAATTGTTGAATTTATAACAAAATAATTAATTTTTCAACCAAGTATTAAAATTGCCAATCAAAAAAGATGAATTCTCAATGAAAAATAGAATAGAAAAGATTTCAGACAAGAGATATGAACTAAAACAATTGGAATTTTTATAAATTTTAATACTTTCAAAATAGATGATAAAATACATCAAACAGCGTATCAGAGAAAAGTATGTTAGTTGCGGTTGTAGAAACAAAAGTTGTAAAATCAAAAACAATATGCAAAAAAGTAGCGTGTATTAGGACCCTATAATAAAGTATAATTAATTATAAGTTTTTTTCGTATGGCTTGGTTTAACATGTTAGGAAACTACGTATTTAAAAAAAAATCGTACTCGTGTACAAGTAATTAGTGAAAGAAAATCCGAGAACCGGGTGTGTAAATGAAAATTAGAATTTATCAAAAATTTTCCTATAGCTTTCAGTGGACAAAACGCCCTTATCCGATAAGGATATTGAGTTTAAACTTTTTTTTATATTACCCGCCATGGAGTACGAGTAATTAGTAATAGAAAATCCAAAAACGGACGTTTAAATGAAAATTAGAATTTTAAAAATATTTTCATGTAGCTTTCAGAGTGCTTGGGTGGATAAAAGGCAGTTGTCTGATAAGGATATTGGGTTGAACCTTTTTTTGGTATTGTCTGACATCGAGTAAGAGTAATTAGTGAAAGAAAATCTGAGAACCGGACGTTTAAATAAAAATTAGAATTTCTTAAAAAATTTTCTATAGATGTAAAGAGTGCGTGGGTGGATAAAAGGTCCGATGAGGATATTGAGTTAAAACTTTTTCTGGTAATGGTATTATCCGAAATCGAGTACAAGCAATTAGTAATTAAATCTGAAAATCGGGCATTTAAATGAAATTTAAAATTTTTTGTAAATTTTCCTAAGTGATGGATAAAAGGCAGTTGTCCGGTAAGGATTTCGAGTTGAAACTTTTTTTTCGTGTTGACCGACATCGAGTGAGAGTATTTAGTGAAAGAACATCAGAGTACTGGGTGTTTTGATGGAAATCATAAGTTTTTGAATATTTTCCTATAGTTGTGAAGAGTGCGTGTGGGAAGAGTGCGTGTGTGAAGAGTGCGTGTGTGAGGAATGCGTGTGTGAGGAATGCGTGTGTGAAGAGTACGTGTGTGAAGAATGCGTGTGTGAAGAGTGCGTGTGTGAAGAGTGCGTGTGTGGATAGAAGGCAGTTGCCTGATATTAATTTAAAACTTTGTTTGTTATTGTCTGACATCGAGTACAAGTAATCGGTGAAGGAAAATGCGAAAACCAAGCGTTTGGAGAAAAGTTAATATTTTTTCCTTATAATAAATATATTTAATTTCATTTAAATAGTAATTATGACATTATAATCGAGTTAAAATCATTTAAAATCATGTATTTCATTATTTTATCGTTAACCAAACACTAAAACAATTGATTAGAGTAATTGCAAAAAATTATATTTTCTTTTATAAACGTTGCGGATTTCAGTTGCATCACTTTACAAGAACTCTCACTGAAGATATTTGAAAAGTGAAACTACTCCCTGACGCCCTTTCGAAAAAAGATTCGAGTAGGATGTTTCGATTGGCCCTCCTGCTGTCCCTTTCATGTTTTGCCTGACAGGTTCTCTACGTTGACAGATTACAGGTTGGAAGCGACGAAATGACAAGTCACAAATTAAAATGGACAGTGTCCGGCTTAAAATTACCTGTGTCATCGGATCTTGATGAAAGGGGTTTTTTATAAGTGAGAACTAATTTATTCAATTCTCTAGGCCTTTCATTTTTTTTACATCTTAATCACTTTTTGATATTTTTAATTCGATAAAACCAGTTCCACATGATTTCATATGTATCACCCTGGTGATGTCACGTCGTTGTTTAGGGCTAAAATATATCTTTTCCGATGCAAAATATAAGACATGTATTTTTTGTTTTTTACCAAAAAATTTGTTCGTAACTTAGGGCTACTGAAACAAGTACAACAATTATGAAAAACATTTTTTTTTAAATTCAAGATTAAATTGATTCAAGTGGGTAGCAAGTCTTAACTGAACAAATCTTATGTAAATTTATTACTATTCTATACATTCTATACATATTCTTTTCTTCATTAAAAACTTATGTCTGCAACATTTTTAAGTGAATATATGATCCAAATTTTTTTGAAATTATAAACAGTTAACCTATAGAGTATGGATTTGTAGAGGTTAGCTTTTTTTAGGAACAGTTTCCATCGTTTCCATTTAAATCTCTCGAGGTTCTTATTTGAACTCCTTAATCAAAAATTTATATTTCATGTGAAAAGATCTTTGAGGTTTATAAATATCATCAAAGGTTATTTTATTTAAAAAATTTCGAGAATCTCGCTTGACGTCTCAAGAGTCTTGAATACCGCTGTGAAGTCAAGATCAATATTTTTTCTTGACAGGCAAGAAAATTGATCGATCGAAAATTTTATTTAAACAGTGCTATCTTGGGCAAAAATTGACTTTATTTAAATTTTTTCACTGCAGCTTGTAGTAAAACATACGCCTTTTCAAATCCTTCAAAGAAACTTAATTTTTGTTTAATTACTAAAATGTCGTACATTTGTCGAAACAACTAAGAAGGGATTTTTCTCAAAAAGGCCACCTTTGCTTTTTCTCTTGAGATTTTTTAGATTTAAATTAATATGAAGGAGATATCCTGTGAGTTTCGTCCTCGTTAAACTGTCCCTTCTTGTATGAAAATTTATTTATTTTTTAAATATAAAATGAAGTTTTCAAAACAAATTCTTTATTTTACCATTCATAGTTTTATATATGTCACAAAGAAGCTAAAATTATACAGGGTGATATAATTTTACCGAAAAATAAAATCTCGTATGTTGCAAAATACCGAAAATTTTTGCAAACTTGGACATTTCGGAAATTTTGAAACCAGATTTTACAAAATTCCGAAATTTCAACTTCACGAAATTAATAAATTCCTGAGATTTCTTGCCACAAAAATTTAAAATTCCCAGGAAACAAAATGTTTCAATTATAATTGTACATTTTTTTGAGACTTTAAAACTTCGGTTATTTGTAATTTCGGGAATTTACTGATTTCCAGAAATTACTAATTTTGAAAATTTTGATATTTTGGCAAGTATGTAATTTCGGGAATGTAATACTTTCGAAATATTTAAATTTCGTTGATAAACATATTTCGATCTTTTTGTTATTTACAATTTCGAAAAAATTTTCATGTTTGCAAATTTTTGTTTTCGGTAATTATATTTTCTTTATTTTTTAACATTCGGGATTTTTGTTTCTTCGGCAAAATGATGTCATCCCGATGATGAATTTCGGAAAATTATGCTAAATTTGGGAAAATTAAGTTGCAAGTTTCATAAATTTAAGATAATTTGAGGAAAATTCAGTTACAATCTTCGTCTAGTATCTTTCTCTAAAAAAATACTTGAGAATTCCTCTTCCAATAGTTCTTATGGGAAGCGTTAATAAAGTAAACAATTTAAATTAAGCTATAAATAAGTTATCTTCAATTTAATGAATCTTTGTTTTTAATTTAATTAACCTTCTCTAGGTAAAGTCTTCGATAACTGACCATTAATTCTCATAATAGCCTTTTGGAATTGACCCAGAAACTTCGTTCTCTAATCGTTAAAAAATTCCTTTTTCAATTAATTAGGTGAAGCTATATTTGTATACATAATTTTTTCTGAAAATTTCAATGAAAATCAACAGGTTGGTCGGAGAAAGTAATTATTATTGAGCCGCTTCCGTTCACAGTCATATTAAAATAATATATTTACCGATTGCAAAACTACTTTCTCGTGCAAGTTCGTCGTGAATTTTATATCGCATTACGAAACGGTTATTGAATTCTTCAGTATTGGACACGCAGTTTATGGCGCACGCACTTTCTTAGGCACATTTAATTAGATCCGTATTTGCGAATTTATAGACTCGTTGAAACGGATAAACGACTATTCAAATACAAATAAAATATATTCTCAATGTATTCACTTATGTGAAAAATCTCTGCCTAGAGGAAAATGATTACTTTCTAATTTTAGAAGACTCCAGACAGATTCTAATCTTTTCGGAAAAAAATCCCTCTGGAAAGTTCGCCATAAGAGAATACTTTGTAGAAAGCTTTAGGAATGAATGATTTATTCATTTTTGCAATTTTTAAAATTTAGTTCAGAAAATAACAGTGGATATTGCTGGCTTTGAACATTTCATAATTTTTTATTTACTTAATATTTTATTTTACTTTTAAAACCAAGATTTTAAGTCACTTTTATCATTATAATGATATAGATATTGTAACAATAGTGAAAGTTTTAATGATTTTAAAAAGAAAGTTATTGATGATTCTTGAAATACTAAAAGTTTTTAGATTTCCTTGTTAACATACTATAAAAGTGAATTTCTATACAATTTTTGAATCCGCCTATAAATATTTAGAAACTTGTTCTTCTTTGATGAAATCGGTGAAAAAAGATTATTGCAACCATTTTCAATCAGATATTTTTGAATTATAATGTAAATTAACCGCCTGGAATTGAAAATTTCGTGTATACCATTAAGCCATTTCCCTTTCAGGGTAGGCATAGGTAAAAAAATAAATAAATCCTTGTATCGATATTGTTCAATTTTGAATATTTTGTTGCGGGCTTTTTCCAATGATAAAAATGATCCCGTCCAAAAAAACTACTTATAATTGGTCCAAGTCCTTTTAGGAAATTTCTTTGCATTAGTTTCATAAACTACAATATAAATGAGTTCAGTAAGCCACATTAATTTTTCACCATTTTAATTTTAAAGCATTTTTTTATTTCTACAGATTTATTAGTTAAAATTGTTCATTTTTTATCGTTTGACATTCCAAATTTTCAGATGATCACCAATTTATAAGTTTTTATTCTCCAACCGGGCAAGTCACGCCCACCCCGAAAGGGAAATGGCTTAATGGTATAATAATATAATAATAATCATTTTTTAAGGCTTCTAAATAAAGTATTTCCCATTTTTGAATATTTCAGAATAGAAAATTCTTACCTTTTCATACAAAGGATTCTAATTATTCACTTTACAAATTCTAAATTTTTCGACATGTAATTTTTGTAATTCTTCACTTTTGTGAGCTGTCGAGAATAAAATGTTTAACTTTCTATATTTCCATCGAGAATTGGTCGTTTTTAAGCTGCTCAAATGTAAAATCTTACCCCTTTCCAAGCTTGAAACTAAACAATTTTTTTTTCTATTATGCGTATAAAATTAAAAAATGTAATGTCAAATTGAATCTAGGTGTAATTGGATTGTTCCACTAAATTTTTGTCAACTAAATATTTTGTTATTTACATAATAAGCATATTCTATGATTGAGTCAACAATAATTTTTAATGCTCTTAAATTTAAAATGGTCAATTTTGAATATTTGATACCGAAATTGTTCAATATTAAACGGTTTAAATGATAAATCTGAAAAATTCGGAAGGCTTTCGATTGAAAATTTTTCATTTTTAAAGGCTAGGTTTGTGCCCGCTGGGGTACATGGAGTTGTTTAAAGTTTCTCATCCGATCACCGAAGTTAAGCAGCGCTTGGCTCGGTTTTACTGGGTATCATCGTACTAGATGGGGGGGGGGGTGCATTTTATATCAGCTTTTAAGCTATTTACACCCTTAAACTAACAACAATACTATTAAATACTCAATAATCAGTTATTAACGGGGAAGAAATACACGTATCTTTTTGAAAAATATTTTTTCCTCTATCTCACAATGAAATATTTTTTCGCGCTTTGTATAATTTTATTTAAAGTGTCGCGAACAATATTATCATATAAAATCATAATAGATTTAAATTTGTATTTTTTATGAGTTTTTTCTGGAGACGAAATTTCAAGTTTATAATTTATTATTTTATGTATCTGCTTTATCTAAGTAAAATTTTCCTCTTCAGGTAAAAAACTTTAAAATCCAAACTACATTAATGCTTTTCTGAGTTCTAGAGAATCTTTTTTTTTTGTATTATTCACAATTTCTCAATTTATTATGTATAGCAGCAAAAATAGAGCGCTTATTACACGTTTCTTATTTTAATTGCCTAATTGTCAAATAAAAATATATGCTTCAATTTAAAGTACTATAAAATATAATTAAGAATAATAAATTAGGTTGAATATTATAATAGCTGCATCGGCTTTCATCCAATTTTAATTATAATCGGCTTTCAGTAATCTGTAACTTTGATTTAAATTTAAGATTTAACCCAACAAAAATTATGTTAATGTGGGATTTTATATCATAATAAGATATTCTTAAAAGACATCCTGGAATTCTGAGTCTTACTGATGTCTTACATTTTTGAAACTGATCCATTTGGAAGATGTTTACAATTATTGAATAATAAATTAAAAAACAAAAATTTAATAAATAGAAGATTTTTAAAAATTAAAAAAAATTTAATTTAAAAAGTTGCCAACTTGTTCAGTTTTGAATCTTTATAGTTTAAAATAATACAATTTTGAACATCTTTTTGAAATAGTTCTATATTGAAGATTTGCATTTGAAGATTATTCAATTATTGAAAATGGTGTAGTTTTGAATGTTTTTTTAAATATTTCAATTTTGAAGATAAACATTTGAAAACTCTTCTCTTCAATTTAAAATACCTATAAATAAAAATTCTGAAGTTTTAATGTTTTTGATGATAAAAGTTAAGTTTTCAATTCTAAATCTTCGAAATTGAAGAAATATCGAATCTAAATCATCAAAATTACAGCTTTTTCATTTATAAAGCTTAAAACTACTACTAAAATTTTTAAGAGTTACAATTGAAAACTCTTGAATTTTAGAGATGTATAACTAAATATTTTTCCATTTTTATGATTTTGGGAATCAAGAGTCAAGTGTTCATTTCTAAATCTTCCAAATTGATGAAATTTCGAATCTAAATCGTCAAAATTACAGGTTTTTTAAATTTTAACTTATTAAAATTAGAACCGCTTTAACTTTAAAGATTAAACATTTAAATTTCTGCAATTTCGAAGAGTTAGAATGGAATATTCTTCAATTTTGAAAATATTACAAATTATTTAGTTTTCAAAATTTATATTTAAATGCTATGTAATTTAAAACATTTTTTTTGGAATATTAGTAGGATAGTAGGAATAGTAGAATTATTTCGAAGATTTAGGGGAAACCACCCTACAGTAGATAGGAAAAAATTCAACAGCATTTAACTGCATCTGTTTCCAAAAATAAAGAAAGATGATCATTGTTAAATAAAGCTTACATATTCAATTGAGTATTCTTATAGAAAAGAATATCACGAAATTAATTAATTAGCTGTATTAAACATTTTTATTAGACCTGGTCAAGGGTACGATTTTGACACCTTCGTCCATCAATAGATAATCGTTTCTGGTATTGCTCCTGGGCAAGTCAGAATACTCAATTCTGGATAATTATAATTTATCATTAGTATACTTACAATTAAAATCAATTTATTGATTAAATAATAGTTGAAACTATGATTATTTCACAAAAAACGCAAAAGTTTAAATTGTTGACATTTCTTTTATCTCTGATATTTCGTAAGATTGGTACGATTGGTACGAGATGTTTCTTCATACAATTTAACCTGACTTGCGATGACAGAAAAGTGCAGCTTTTTTACATACCTCAATCCTAAAAATTATATCTTTTCCGAAAGGCTCCTTAAAACACAATTCAAATTTATGAGCTTTTTAATAACTAATAATTTACACTATTTTCTTAGTTTATTATTTACAATAATTTGAATTTAAAAACTTCACGAATCAAAATAAACAAACAAACACAACCTCTTACTTAAAACAACTGCTAGACAGTCGCAGAGCTGCCAATTTTGACAGAGACATTTTTTGTAATTTTCCGATTATCTACTGTTGGTTATCTACTGTTGGAAAATGTAATATCCAATAAAAAGTCCTTAAATATTTATAAATATTAAAGAAATAACACTTTTTATTAATAAATATTGTTCATTAAACTTTAAGCTTTGATTCTAATCTATAAACATGTCATAAAAATGTTTCATTAAATTGAAAAGTATGAATAAAGAAGAGGTGAAATTTTTTTTTTCAGGTTAAAAATAAATTTTTTGCTCTCACTCATTAATTAATGATAAAATTTCAATGAAACTTCGTCAGAAGATATAGTATCCTTGCTGAAACGTTATACTAACAAAAGTAATGAACATTTATTGTCAGTTTTCCAGTTAATTAAGATTATCTACTGTAAATCATTATCTACTGTAGGGTGGTTTCCCCTACAACTGAAAATTCTTCCATTTTAACGATTCGCAATTTCAGGGTGGTCAGGCCATTTTTTTTAATCAGGAAATTTTTGCGAGCATTAAATAAATATTTATTTTCATTCTTGTGAAATTAAATTTATAATACTAATAAGAACTGGATTTATACTTATTTAAATTGAAATTCTTTTTATCATTTTCACTCTAATCTCAGGAAAATCTATTTTATTAAAAATATCAATATGTTAAACTGAATTGTAGGTACCTATGAAAATAATAAAAACTTTGTAAATTATTTTTCAAATTCATGACCTAAAGCAACAAATTTAAAAATACATTCATTTTGTTTTTAGTATCATTAATTTGTTTAATTATTTGATAGCGATAATACGAGTATATTTAAGAATATCCTGTAATCATAAAATTCCTAAAAGCTTGTACCATTAAGAAATTTCGTGGTTGTCTATAAATTTACTTGTATAAATTGGGGAACATCGTTATTTAATATATTTGTATATAAAGTACCATTTCTATACAGTCAAATATTTATAAAGGCTGAGCGAAAAATTATTTAGAATTATCTCGCGTAATTGTATATTTATTCCTATTTTTTTAAATTTCCCGATTCCTAGATAAATTTAGTTAATTGCAATTTAACCATTTACGGATGGATAATAAAAGGGGTTATTTAAGTATCATTATATTATATAATTAATTTAAACTTCATATCTTACTAAAGTAAGCTTAGATTTCTATCTTGAATATTAAAAAAAAAAATTATTGTACTAAATACTAAGGTGTACATTTATATTGCGTTTCAGGTACGTATATGACTCATGCAGTGGATTATTTTCTATTTTAAAATAGAATTTGATGATCGTATTGGTATGTAAAATATGGTATTATACAATTTCAAGCCCTTCAGATCAGCATTTTTTAATTTAGACTATTTGTTTTAAAATTAATTTAAATTTAATTTTTAAATGAAAAATCAGGATGTCTACTCACCTGGAAAATCCTGAAAATTTCAGGGAATTGTTTTCAGAGTCAAGAGATTTTCTCGAGCGTCCTTAATGTTTTTTTTTAATTGTAACATAAAATTATAGTATATAAATGCTTTTTAAATCGTGAAAGTAACTTTACAGTACTCATATTATACTCATCTATATCAAACTTCTTTTTATCATTTTCATTGATCTCAATAAAATATCTTTTATTCAGAATATTAACATGTTGAATAAGTATTGAATGTTAAGCACATAAATAAAATAAAAATAAAAATTTGTTAAAACTATTATTCAAATTTATGGACTTTAGGACACAATTTAAGAAATAATTTATTATGAGTTTAGTATTATTAATTTATTTTAATATTCTATAGTAATAATTAATATATTCGTGTGATTATTATGCTTTTAAAGCTTTCCAAATTGAACATAAACATGTTCATTACATTCCTCAAAATTTGTGGGTACTATTCAGAAATTACTTGTCTTTATTTATAAAGTTACGTTTACAAATGAAAAAACAGTTATTTAATTTTACATATAAGTCGTATCTTTTTTACACATTTATATGTTATTTACAAGGACTTTACAAGTATTATGTAATGCTTTGATGGGGGGTAGATTCGACGTCTTTAAAAAATGAGATAATTTTTATACAAAAAAATAATTTAGTCAATTTTTAAGGATATCAAGAATTACAATCAATGGACATATTTCAAAATATGTCCAAGATTAATGAAAAATGGATTATACTGATGTAAGTCTCTTAAATGCGATTTTCGGGATATGTTTTTTTTTCTTCATTAAATTAAAATTGGCAGTTGTTTTCGTGTGACATAAGTCTTGCGACATCCAACAAAATTTTCAAAGTGAAAAAAGTTAATTAAATTCTCAATTCTTTCGCTGGGACACACTGAAAGATAAGAAAATGTATTTGTTATTTAAAAAAAAGTAGTGTCCCATTACCTTAAATATCTGGAAACTGAATTTTTTGGGATCATAAGTATTTTTTCTTTTTTCTAACCTTGATGGGTATCAATTTCTCCCACAAGCCCATTAAAAATATGCAAATGATCAGTAATATTATAATACTGTTGGATGTCAGTAGCCATGAGGAATCACATCTTTCTTATTAGAACTAGTCTTGTCCTGACTTATAACAAAAATTTTCTACAGAGAAAAATCGCTGGATATTATTTGATCACACTATCATTATCATACATCTAAAGGGCTCCTCTAACATCGTTTATAGCATATTAGTCCTAAATCTTTCGTAAAAAATCCAACTTTATATCTATGTGAAAAACTTAAGATATTATGTGAAAATGACCCATATCTTAAAACAGCTATTTGCTAAAATTACAGAATTACTTTTTAACAAGTCGATAAAGAGCAAACGCGTAAACGACACCTGTTATCGGTTTGCGCGTAACGAGATTCTATCTCACAGATGTTGCTGCACATAAATTATTGCCAGCATACCTAACATCTTGCAGTCGTCTCAAGATTCATCGTTTCACTGTACTAGGTTTCTTATTCGAGTTACGAGGCTTTACGAAGTAGATGTTAATTTTTCCCAGCCGCAAAAAAACGTGACGGTAACTAATTTCGAGCGGTAAAGGGTAAGAAATCCGCTAGCATTACACGATACCTGTTATCGAGATACTATCGTTCAGTAGCCACCAGATCAGATTGATATGATATGATATATATACACTCAGAAAACAATTTGGTTAAATCAACAAAATTTTCGTTGGTTGAACCATAGAATATGGTTATTATATTGTTTAGAAAATATTTTGTTGACCCTCATAAATGTTGTGGTTGTTTTAATCAAATATTTTGATAGATGAAGTATTTGGTTGAGTCAACAACAAATTTTGTTTGGGTTAATCGAGCGTTTTGTTGAATCAACAAAAATGTGCTTGATTCAACCAAAATTTGTTCGATTCAACCTAATGTTTCATGTATATCCAAGAAAACAGTTTGCTGTTTCATGGAAATTGTTTTTCTTAGTTTATTAATAGTGAGCACCCTTTTTTATGCAGGGTGTATCATACCCTAAAATGTAACCAATTTTCTTCGAAGATGGCTGAAACTGAAGGTCTTGATGAAAAATAAGACAAATAAGGAAGTTTCGTTTTTTAGACGACAATGCTGGAACCTTTTCTGTTTGTCCGATTTCTTTTGGGAATACTGATATTTTTTTGTTATCAATGATTGAAAATGATAAAGTTTCATTTTTTATACCATTATGATAGAAACTTTTCTTCTAAATCGATTGACTTCGAATTTGGCTGATATAGAAAGTCTTGGCATGTAAATGTGCACTAAAAAATTAAATTCTCTATATCATCCTAATACTTTTTTATCATAAGTGGGTAAAAAGTGTTTAAAAGGAGGAATGAAAAAAAAATGTAGATCATTTGCTGGAAGCTTTTCTTTTAGTTCTATTGTCTTCAAAGGTGGTTGGAATTGAAGGTCTGGGCATGTAGGTCTTCAGTAAAAATTAAAATATTTTGTTGCAGTGATGGATTTTTTTTGTTATCAAAGATTGAAAAAAAAGTGAAAAAATTTCCTGTTTTAGACCAATATATGCTCAAAGCTTTTCTATTAGTCTAATTTTTTCGTGGATGGCTGAAGTTGAAGATTTTGACATGTGGATGTGCATTGAAAAATAAAATTTTCTATCATAGTGTTGGTTTTTTGTTCTCAGTGGTTACAAAATTTAAAAAATGAGAAAATTACGTTTCTTTAGTTGACGATTCTGGAATCTTTTCTTTTAGTTTGATTGTTTTCGAAGATGTCTGAAATTGAAGGTCTTGAAATGTAGATGTGTATTAAAAAATCAAATTTGCTATATCATTGTATTGATTTTTTTATTAGTTTGTAAAAGAAAGAAAAGTTAGGAAATTTTGTTTTTTTAGATCAGTATACTGGAATATTTTCTTTTAGTCCGTTTTTTTGGGAATAACCGAAATTGAAGGTCTTGACATTCAGATGTGCTTTGAAAAAAAATTACTAAGCCATAGTATTGATTTTTTGTTATCAGTGGGTAAAACATTATAAAAATAAGGAAATTTCGTTTTCTCAGATCACTATCTTGGTACATTTCCTTTTAGTTCGTTTGTCTTCGAAGATGGTCAAAATTAAAGGTCTTAGCATGTAGATAAGTTTGTAGAATTGGTTTTTTCTCATCAGTGGGTAAAAAAAGAAAAATGAGGAAATTTCGTTGTTTTTAGATATGATTGTGGAATCTTTAATTCTAGTTCGATTGTTTTCGTACTTAGCTGAAACTTAAGGTCTTGACATGGAGATGCAGATTAGCAAAATGAAAAAATTTCGTTTTGTGGACCACTTTGCTGGATTCTTTTTTAGTTCTTCCGTTGTCCTTGAAGATGGCTGAAATGGAAGGTTTTCATAGCTTATAGGTGTAAATTAAAAAATCAATTTTGCTGCGTTATTTTGTGTTTTTTGTTAGCAGTTGTTAACAATGCGGAAATTTTGGTTTTTTAGACTATTATGCAGGAAGCATTCCTTTCAGCCCTATTTTATTTTTGGTTCTTCCTATCATCACTCACATCAAAATATTTATTACACATGTGCCCTGTCCCTTTGATAATTTTTTTTTACTTTAAAAAATATGACGAAAAATTATGTTTAAGTTAAAATAAAAAAAGCATAAGGTTTTGCATGAAAAGAATGTTTTTAAAAGTGATAAAGTGTTATAAAGATAAAAGTATATTCCTCAGTTTGAAGCAGAAAAATTATGTATTCTAATCGACATCCAACATATGCGGTTTACTTTTTCCCCTTAACCCTTTTCCAAAATTAAAAATTTTGTAATTCTGGATATATCGATCGTTCGAAAATGTAGATGAATATTTTTAATGTCTTGATGAACTGAACGAATTTAGTTGTCAAAGAATGTAGGAAAATTGTTTAGATTTGAAAATTGTAACGGAAGAAGCTCGAGGGAAAATAATTCGTTTGCACCTAATGATGCAGGAGCATTTTTATATGCACACATTTTTGAGTGCAACTGGAAGCTAATACAATTATATACATAATCCCTGGAGCATTGATCCATCCCAATCGATCTCATCTTTAATTTAATTGCTTCAAGGATCGCTGCCTTTCCGATCTCACAGAGCGCATCACTATTCTATTTCAACTTTTAGATAGAGCGCTGAGAAAATGTGATTCTCGATTCGAAAGTCAATGGTTCGTCTTTCATTCTTGTAATTACTTGAATATCTGAACCATTTCTAAATGTCACGCCAGCAGATGAATCTATTTCAGTTCAAAAAATTATATATAATTATCTTCAAATTCATTTATTCACTCACAGAAAAAAGCTGGGCTCATTTTGATTCGGATATTGACCCTTAACTGAGACGCAGCATTTTCTAGACTGAAGTATGCGTTAATTTGACATCTCGTAAAATTCCGTTTCTGCTTGAAGTTGTTGTGGTTGAATGGAAATTCTTTAGTTTCAATTGAAATATAAAGTTTTCATCATATAAGGTCGACATATCAATCATGTTTATATCTGACTTTAGGATCATTTAAAATTAGATGCAGTATTTGGGAAGTGTAAAAAAAAGGTACAAATGACAGCTACAGTGAATTTTTTCATATACGAAAACAAATGCTATAGCACACGTTTCCGTTATTAAACTGATCCATCCATCTATATAATGATCTGATGGAAATTCTTTAGTTTGAATTGGAATATCAAATTTTCATCATGTTCGATCGGCATATCAATCATTTTCATATCTGACTTTAGGTTCATTTAAAATTAGATGCAGTGTTGGGGAAGTTCCTTAAAAAAAGGAACAAAATTAAAACTACGGTGACTTTTTTACATACGAAAAAAATTCTATAGCCCACGGTTTCCGTTATTAAATTGATCTATCCACCTATACTGATCCGACTATATCACTATACCCATAGGTGATTAAGTTTAATAACCATCCCATCTAAAAAAGTGGTGTAACGATATGTCTTGAAAGTCTCGCAATCATTTTTTTAAAACCTGATTGGCTTTTAATTACTTCAAGTTGTTTTATATACTATATTCGACATTTTTTAAATTAAATCTTCACTTACAGAACCCTCCCACCTATCGCAAAAGTCTGCGGGATTCGTGTTAGGTGAGATAACCCACCTCATCAAAAATTTTCCCCCCTTGCGCTTTATCCTCATATCTGATTGGTTGAGTAAATCGAATCTATTCAAAAAAGTTAATATGAAAAATTGACTGTTGAAGAAACAAATAGTAGAGAACATTCAGAGGTTATTATGCTAATTTTACATATGGGCATTTTCATGGAAAGTGTCATTTTCTCTCAAAAAAATTCCAAAACAAATCTTCAGGCACACATTTCAAACTTCTTCCCTATATTCTAAATACATATGGAAACGCATTTTTCTTAAATTCGGTAGTGAGGTCAAAGCGAGTAAGGGAAGTCGCGATAGGTCGTAGTTTCCTTTTAATAACAAAAATCATAGAAAACATTATGCGAATAGAGAAATGTTGATGCTTTTTAATTTCTCTTGCGCGGTTAAATAAAAGTTTCAAATTATGCAAAAATCAATTATTTAAAATAGTACACGTGTATTATGTTAGTGTTTTTTGGCGGGAAATTAGTATTTTTGAAAAAATTCCAATATAAAATCAGTATGTTTCGAAGAAAACTTAAAATTGCGGAAATCTTTAAGTTGCGTTGGTTTTTTCACCCAAAATTAGCATTTTCAAACAAAAATCATCATCAAGATTCCCAATTTTCAAGAATTTTAGGCTATGTTAGCTTTTTATACCGAAAATAGGTATTTTTACAAAAAAATTATTAGATTTCAGGGATAGAAAATATTTCAACAATTTATACCGTCTTTAAATCGGAAATTGGCAGTTTTAAACAAAAGTCATTAGATTTTAATGGTTTATTATTTTTGAACAATTTCAAGTTAATTTAGCGTTTTACACCAAAAAAATGGTATTTTAAAACAAAAATCATTGGTTTTCGAAGAAGATATACAATATTCTGAACAATTTTTTGTTATATGTTAGTATTTTTGCTCGAGACTTATTGGTATTTTTGATAAAAGATGATTAGATTTTTAAGAATATTTTTACTTTTTCAACAAGTTTAGGTTATCACAGGCATCGTAGAGAGTATTATATAAGAACAACATAACCTGAAACTTCATTTTCAGGTTAGCCCTGAGGAAGTGAACTGCAATGTTCACGAAACGTCGGGCAGATTCGTAATTTTGCACACGATTGAAACCCGAAACACCTCCTTCTATTTATTATAAGTTCAGTTTATGTTGGTGTGTTTCTCCTGAAATTGGTATTTTTCGATAAAAATCATTGTACTTAAATCCAATGATTTTCGTTTAAAATAATAACAATTTTACAAGCTTGAACGATTCTGGATTGTGTTAGTGTTTTTTGTCAGAAATGGAAATTTTTATTAAAAAATCATCAGATTTCAAAGAAGATTCATAAGTTCTTAACAATTTTAGGTTATGTTGTTGTTGAACATCGAAAATTGGTATTTTCAAGCAAGAAGCATTGTAGATTGAATAAGGTTTAGAATGTTCTAACAATTTTGTGATTATTTATGTTTTTCGTCGGAAATTGGTATTTTTAATTTTTCTTAAATCATATTTAAAAACAGATTCACAACGTTTTTACAATTTTGGGTTATGTTGGCGTTTTTAATAACCGGAATTAGGTATTTTTGGTCAAAAATCATTAGATTTCAAACAAAATAAATTTTATGTACAATCGTAGTTGAAGCTAGTGGTTTTCACCGGAAATATCGATATAGATTTCAAAGAAGATTTAGAATTTTTGAAAAATTTAAGGTTATGTTAACGTTTTTTAACAGAAACCGCTTATTTTAAACAACAATCATTCGATTTCAAAGAAGATTTACAATTTGTATCAATTTTTTATGTCATATGTTAGTTTTTTCTTCGAAAATTGGTATTTTTAATTTTAAAAATCATAAAATGTTTCCGATTATCATTATTATTCAGACATTCAGATGTTTCAGATTATCATTGGATTTCAAACAATTAACAAAATTTTGGAACAATTTTAGGTTATGCTCTCGTTTTTAAAAAAGGATTTACAATCTTAAACAATTTTTTGTTCTGTTATCTTAGTGTTCTTCGTTTAAAATTGCTATTTTGAATAAAAAAAGATCATTATATTTCAAAGAATATTTACCAAATTTGAACAATCATATGGTATTTTAGCTTTTTTCACCGAAAATCGGTTATTTCAGATAAAATTCATTTGTTTAAAAAACTTATAAACTTGCAATTTTGAACAACATTTGGTTATGTTTATGTTTTTCGTCGGGAATTGGTATTTTTCAACAACAATACAACGGTTTGATTGTCTATGCAAAAATATTGTATATTATAATCTGAAGTTTAATTCATTTTTATTCCATTCGAAATATTGTCCTTTTTCAACATTTTACCTAATTTAATATTTTTTTATTTGGAAAGTTTTACTCAATTCAAAATGTTTCAATATATTTTTTTTTTAATTTCACACGATTTCAATTTTAAATTATTAATTATATTCAAATAGTTTATATTTTTAACGTTTTTAACGAGTTAATTGTACAGCCCGATAAATAAATATTTTACGGTGACAATTTTGGACGTTATTAGTCTTGGTGAAAAGGTTATAAGTTTAAATAAATAAATAGATTAACATAGTGTAAATGCTAGTTTTTCGTAAATCAGGTTTTAACAAAACTCAAAAGACGAAAGATGAAAAATCACACTATATTTAGAATTATATATTTTAAAAAATTGATCACGCTTTTTTGTTAGTTTGGAAAACGTATAGATTAAAGACTTATTTTGCATTTATTGAAGGTAAATTTTATAGCTGTTTAAAATTTAAAGTACCAAACTCATTTTAGAAACTTTTATATTTAATATGGAAAACCTTAATGTTAGTAAAAGTTTCTACCAGGAATTTGTTGTCTCTAAATAATAATCGATATCCGGTTACTCGAGTTTAAACCAAATCTTGTGTGTTAATCGAGTGTAAAATGACTTCCACGAGTTATTCAAGTCCTTTATAAGAGCATGTCGAATTTTAAAATTTTCTTTTTAAAGATTTAAATTTATTATTTCAAACATAAATAAAGACTGGATTGAAAAGCCTCTATAAACTCTTTTGGAAATCTTGATTAGGCTTATTCGATGTGTGCACTTCAAACATGCTAATTTCACGTTGTGAAGTGGTGGCATCACGTTTCGAAATTTTTTACACCTTTCGTGTTCAACGCGATGTAAAATTAATAAAAAACGTTAATGGCATATAAGTATATCTAATAATAAGAGAAAACAAGTAACTCCTGAAGACCAATGGCATTAACTCATTGGCTGACCTTTCATCTCAACGGCACGATATCGTCATTCCTTGTAGAATACCTTATTTAAACACAGAAGGTACATTAAACTCAATTTTCCGTAAACCATTGGATTATTATTTACATTATTAAGTATATTAAACTGTTACCAAACAATGTTTCTGAAAAGTCTATATTGAAATAAATCTAGACTTTATTTTTTTTTCTCGCAAATAGCATCCCTACAAAGTGTTCCATTTGATGTCAAAATTTCGGCTAATTTTTTCATAGAATTTAAAAAAAATATTTAAGGTTTTTCCAAATTGATTTTTGAAAATGAAATCATTATTTTATTTAAATAATCGCTGCTAATGGATTTTTTTACTTACAATTATGCATCAGGACCTAGCGTTAAATACAAATTTCAGAAAATAAAAGTCCCTGTTGTCCTACTCTTTTCCTTTTTATAAACAAGTAACGGCTCAAAATTTTTTTCCGATGAAAACAAAATTTTTGATCAATTTTGCCAGATTTGCCCGAAAACCCCGAAAAAACATGTTTTTCTTAATTTACTTAAGAATTATTGTTTGTAATGAAAAAGTGTTCAAAAAAGTTGTAAATCTCCATGAAGTACATTTTGTTTGTTGTAATAATTTTTTTCATTGAAGCAACCTTTTTGAAAAATATGGGAAAAAGGGTGCAAAAATTAAAAAGAACATTGGGATATTTTTCAAAATCAGTGAACATTTTTAATTTTATTTTCCGGTATACTCCACGAAAAATATAATATTGGGTAGTTTTAGTTTGTTATATAACAAAAATAATTTTTTTAAATCAAATAAAATTTTTTCTTTCATCCCCTGGCGGAAAATCTTGTACAAATAAGTACGGAAAGGGACACATTTTTTACAGGAAACTAAAAATAAATATATATATATATATATATAAATTACACTAAAAATTACAGGAAATTAGTCATTTTCGGTTTAGACAATTTTTATTTTATTTTTTGAATATTGTTGTATTTTATTGTAGTTTTAATATTTTATAGAGAAGTATACAAGAGTTTATCATTTTCCCGGCAATTTTGGAAGAATTCCCCAGAACATTTTTTTTCGGGACCAAATTTTACACAGTTGGTTTTAGGAATAGGAACCCATGGTCTGTTATTTTCTGAAAATTGTATTTTAGTCTATTGGGGGACCCCTGAATATTTTTTTTAATCCTCCCAAAAATCACAGGTCATTTTGGCAACTAAAGAAACACTTCTTAGGGATGCCGTTTGAGAAAAATAAGTAATTTTTTTTTGTCAACTCTAATAATTATTAGGGTGTCAATAGTGCATTTTCTAAAAGAATTATAGTTATGAGTTGGGGCACGGGATTTTAGTGAAGAATAATCATTTCCACTTGGAACACAAAATTTTCGACATGCAACGAGAATTTTGTAAACTTGGAAAATTTCGAATGTTCTTACAGAATTATAATTCTGACTTTAGACAGAGAATAAACATAAATATTTAAAAAATCACACTAAAGAAATAAAATTGTCTTGGGAACAGACAATTTCGTAAAGAACTACAATTTTGTTTTGGATAGGTAATTTTTGACATGAAAGGGGAAATTTTGGAAAATAATTCAAATTTGGATTATAAAAAGGAAAGCAATCCCGGTTCCTACACAGAATTCTTCAGATTTTGAAAATTCCTTGTTCCAAATTGGAATTTGTTTCAACTTAAACATTTTTTTTTAAACAAACATTTTCCAGAATTTAAAACTTCTCTGTTTTAAATTTTAGAAAGAGGCATTTACTGTATTCCTGAATTATAATAGAAAATGTTATAAATAAATATAATTATGATTTGGAACAGTGAATTTTTTGAAATAAATGTAATTGTGACTTGGAATAGGAAATTTTGGAAATGAATTTAATTGTGACTTGATAAAGGGAATTTTCTGACAGAATTCATATTTTGAGTTTGGACAGGAAATATATGAAATAAATATTTAAAAAAATTACAGTACAAAATTAAAATTTTGATTTTGGAACTGAGAAGTATGGAAAGAACAGGTAATTTCTGATATGGAAAGGGGAAAATTTTAAAAATAATAATTTTAATTCTAATTTATAAAAAGGGAATTTATAAAAGGTAATTCTGCTTTGAAACAGGGAATTTTTAGAAATAAATATAATTTTGACGTGAAATTTCCGTAAAGAAGTATAATTTTGACTTGCGAACAGTGAATTCCCTTAAAAAATTATAATTTGCACATTGCATCAGGGGATTTCACCAAAGAATTATTATTTGACTTGAAACAGAACCTTTTTGACATGAAACGGGAATTTTGGAAAATAATTTTAATTCTGATATAGAAGAAAGGAATTTTTTTTTTGAATCCCTCTTCAAGTTCAGAATTATAATTTTTTTTACAGACATCTCTGTTCTAAATTACAATTATAATTCTTTTACAAAACTCCCTGTTCCAATTGGTTAAAAGTCGAACTACTTTGCTAAAAATGAATTCAAAAAATCTTAATTTTCCAGTAAGAAAACGAATTTCTAAGAAAATAGTTAAATTTTCAACCAAACTATTTTCATCTAAAATCAAGAATCTTCAACCAGAAAGCTGAAAACAAAAAATTGAATAGTTAAATTTTCAGTTAAAGAAACTACTTTTCAACCAAAAAAGACGAATTTTTAACAATATAGTTAGATTTTCAATCAAAGAAATTAATGTTATACCGAAATAGTTGAAATTTCAACCCAACAAGACATATATATACCATTAAACCATTTCCCTTTCAGGGTAGGCGTGACACTACCCGATTCGGGTAGTGTTTCTAGGTTTTTCTTGTAGTTATAAATAACTACAAGTGTGGGCTCACCACACCCACGATGTGCCAACAGCACTCATGTCAGTATTCATGAATGGTCACCCATCCAAGTACTAACCGCGTCCAACGCTGCTTAACTTCAGTGATCTGACGAGAACTGGGTTTTTCAGAGTGGTATGGCCGTTGGCCGGACAAATTTTCAAAAAAATGAATTTTTAAACAAAAAGATTACTTTTGAACGGAAAAGATTAATTTCCCACCTAAAAGACGAATTTTAAACAAAATACATGCATTTTAAAATAAAAAGGATCAATCTTGAATCAAAAAGGCAATAGTTAAATTTTCAGGTAAAAAAATTAATTTTCAACAACAAAAAAACGAATTTTCAACAATATAGTTCAAGGTTCAATCAAAGAAATTAATTTCATACGAAAACAATATGGTTGAAAATTGTTGTGAATTAGTATTTTTGTATGGAAAATTAATCTTCTTGGTTGAAAATTCAACTAACTGATTGAAAACTGAACTATTGTGTTAAAATTGCATTTTTTAGTTTTTTGGTTTTAGTTGAAAATTCTTCTCTTTAGTTGAAAATTTAACTATTTTCTTTAAAAATCGTATTTTGGTTGAAAATTTATTTTTTAACTGTAGATTTAACTATTCCAGTTAAAGATTCTACATTTTAGTTGAAAATTCGTCTCCTTGATTGAAAATTGGATTATTTGTTGAATATTCGATATTTTTGTAAAAAAATTAATTTTTAAAATGGAAATGTATTTCATTTTTCGTTGAAAATGTATCTTTTTTAGTTAAAAGTGCAACGTGGTTAAAATTTTAATTTATTTCGTCAAAAATTAACCTACTTTGTCGCAAATTAATCTTCTCAGTTAAAAATTTCTGTTTTTAGTTACAAATTTCATTATTTGGTAGAAATTAATTACTTTGTTGAAATTTTTAGAAATCCTTTGTAATCTTCAAAAATCTTCTAAAATTATTCAAATCTTTTGAATTTTTTTAAATTGACCGGGAGAAAATCGGGAATTCAAAATCATCCATCGGGTGGAAACCTTGATTATATACTATTAGAGAAGATGATAAGAATAGTTTATTGTTAAAACTATAAATACAAAAAAATGTCTTAACCCTTATTAATAACGTATTCAATCCTTATTTTATTCGCATTCATTCATTTCTAATTAAGCTCATTATCTGAACTGGAGGCGGATCATAAAATTTTTCTCTCTTTTCTATAGCAACTTATAAATTATATCAGCGAACAATATACAAACGTATCTCGAATATATACTGCATCTGATAATCTCGTAGGCGAGTATGACTTGTGTATTGATAGTAAATGAACAGAGAAGAATGAACCTGTAACCCTAGTGACTCGTGAATAGGTGAATAGCTATTGCAGATTTTTTGCCGACTCCATCATCGAAGAATGTGTGGCTGCATTTGCATACTTGCACACGACAGTATACAAATTTACGATCAATATCGATCGCTATTTCAAAACTCACCTGGTGTGCATACTTTCTAAAGATTCCTTCCATCCCAGCAGTCCAGAGTACCATCATTTTCTTCTGCACAATCTACATGCTTGATTACTCTCCGAATAGTGCATTCTCACTCTCTCATGTATCCGTAACTGCATACACTATACACTCTTACACACTTACACTCAGACTAGATTCTCTTACTGGATCGTTTACTGAAACTAATTTTCAATTTTTTTTTTTCAATGGAGGAATCGCTTCCTCGTGTAGGCTCCAAGCATGTTTTCTCTAAGACTGATTTTCTGATTTACTAAGTGGACTAGTTTAGGATAATGTTCTCTCCATCTGGAAGGAAAGTGTTTAACTTTTTTCTTTTTTTTTTATTAATCATAGGTAAAGTAGACTAGTAGAGTATATTGTTGACCTCTGAATTCAACTTTTCAAAATAATTGTGTCAGCTAAAAGCGTGGGTTGAAGATAAATGGAACAAACGAAGGGAAAACCATTCTGGTAATCTGGGGTAATCCGAATAATACACTTGTATCTGAAGTAATCCACTTGTAATGCGGAGAAATCTAGAGTAATTTATTTGTAATTCAGATAATTCGGAGTAATCAGTTTATAATCTTGCGTAATTGTAATTCAGCGTAATCCACTTGTAAGATAGGTCATTCAAAGTAATTTAGGTGATCCAAGTAATTAACTTGTAGTCCAGATCTTTTTTAGTTGAAGGTAATTTAGTTCTTTGAAAATTCGTCTTTTTCGGTAGAAAGTTAATCTTCCTCGTTAAAAATTCATGTTTTTGGTTGATAATTCAACTCTTTGGTGAAAAATTATTCTACTTCATAGAAAATTCCACAATGTTCTTCAAATCATTTTTCCGTTAGAAAATCAACAGTTGTGTCGGACATTCGTCTTTTTGGATTGAAAATTCTCATATTTTGCTAGAAAATTCATTTCATCAGTTGAAAATTCAAATTTGAAAAGCTACATTGATGAAAATTTGTTGTTTTGACCACAAATTTAAGTATTCCACTTTAAGTTAAAAATGTATTTTTTCTACTTGTTAATACAACTACTTGGTTGAAAGTTGAACTACTTTGTTAAAAATCATTTTTCTGGTTAAAGTTTTGTTGATTTTTTTTTTTTAACTGAAAATTTAAGTATTCCACTTTTAGTTGAAAATGTGTCTCGTTTAGTTAAAAATTCTACTACTTTCTTAAAAATTAATTTGTCTGGTTGAAGATTCTTGACTCCAGTTGAAAATAATTTGGTTGAAAAATGAACTATTTTGTTGAAAATTCGTTTTTTATTTGAAAATTAATTTTTTGAACTAAAAATTTAATATACACATTTCTTATTGTAAATTCATATTTTTTAGTTGAAATTTAAACAATATGGTTGCAAATTTATGTATTTTCTTGTAAATAAGTCTTTTTGGGTAGCGAATTAATCTTGGTTGAAATTGGACTACTGTGTTGAAAATTCATTTTTTGCTTGAAAATGTATCTTTTTAGGTTGCAAATTCAACTGCTTGGTTAAAAATTCATATATTTTTTTAATTCGTCTTTTTTGGCTGGAAATTAATCTTCTCGGTTAAAAATGTGTGTTCTTGGTTAAAAATTAAATTATTTGGTTAAAAATTTATCTACTTTGTACAACATTAATCTTTCTGGTTAAAAATTAATTCTTTTGGTTGATAATATAGTTATTTGGTTGAAAATTAATCTGCTTTGTAGAAAATTTAACAATTTTGTGAAAAAGTCTTATTTTTTGTTGAAAGTTCAACTTTGTGCTGAAAATTCGTCTTTTTAGGTTAAAAATTCAACTATTTTGCTAGAAAAATCAACTATTTGGTTGACAATTAACTTGTTTTATTTAAAATAAACCATTTTGTTAAAAAGTATCCTTTTTGGTTGAAAATTTATGTTTTGTTGATAACTCGTCTTTTTGGTTGAGGATTCTTTTTATTTTTAATTAAAATCTTTTGGTTAAATATCAATAATTACATTTTTCGTTGGAAATTCATCTCTTTTATTTGAAAACTAATCTGTTTTATAGGTGATCCTACAATTTTGTTAAGAAGCCACTTTTTCAACTATTTGGTTAAAAAGCCATCTTTTTTGGTAGAAAAGTCATCTTTTTTTGGTCAAGAATTCAGCTCTTTTGATTAAGAATTTTATTATATGGTTGAAAATATAATTGTTTTGCTGAAAATTCAACAATTTTTTGAAAATGTAATCTTTTCTGGTTGAAAGTTAATTTTTTCTGTTTAAATAATCTACTATTATATTTTTGGTTCAGAATTGATTTTTTTTAAAATGAAAATTGTACTATTTGGTTGAAAATTTCGTTGTTTCGTTGAAAATTTAACTATTTTGTTGAAAATCCATATTTTTTTGTTGAAAATTCAACTGTTTTGTTGAACATTGGTCTTTTTGGCTATAAAATCTTTTCTTTTTGGTCGAAAATTCAATTATTTTCTTAAACATTCGTTTTCTTAGATAGAAAATTCGTCCTTTTGGGTTAAAAATTCATCTTTGGTAGAAAAATAATCTTTTTTGGTTGAAAATTCACCTTTGGTGGAGGAAATTTCATATTTTGTGGTTGAAAGTTGATTCTTTCTAATTAAGAATCTACAACCACATTTTTGGTCAAGAATTCATCTCTTTTGGTTGAAAATTCTAACACACTGGAACCTGGATTGAATTACGGTTCGGGGATGGCCTGCAATTTCCCTTGCAGCTATTTTCAGGGCCTCCAAATATAAACAGTAGGTAGCATGTGAACCATTTCCTAATATTAAGCAATATACGCGCGTGTGTACCCGCGCACTGCGCCTTTGCCCCTACGCTGCTGGTGTTTCACGCATAGGTGCACAACCCTATTTCGACCCCGCGGGCTCCTCTCTCACCCGAAATCGGCACGGCATCTTTTCTCGGAATTCGTGAATCCGAGGTAACTAATTCCAAGTCCCAGTGCATATGGTTGAAAATTTAATTAGTTTTCTGAAAATTCAACTATTTTCTTAAAAAGTCATCTTTTATAGTTGAAAGTTAATTCTTTTTATAACTATGTTATTTTCTTAAAAAGTCATATTTTTGGTGGAAAATTCAACTGTCTTCTAAAAGATTTTTTATATTTAAAATTGAACAATTTGGTTAAAAATGCAACCACTCAGAGAAATGTCCTCTTGTGACAAAAGGATGTTTCAATTTGTCTCAGCAGGAATCCTTTTGCAGTAAAAATTTTCCTTATGCGACTAACTTCACCTAATCTTGCAGCTAAATAATTCTGTTTGTGTAAAAAATATATTCACATCGTTCAAAACAAAACAGGCAAGAGGACGGTGCTTTTGTTTCAGGAAAACTTTTTCTCTGAGTGAACTTTTTTTGGTTGAAGTTTAATCTTTTTTTTTTTTTTAATTCGATGAATTATCCTGAATTCGTTAAAATTCACATGGAATCCTTATTTTTGTGTTTAGATATGTTAGGATTTTGGTCTTTAAATATCAATGGTCAGGGCAAATGAAAAATTATTCAGAGATAAATCAGGGAATTTTCAAAATGAAGTTTTTCGGCCACCCTGCATATAAACGACCGACTTGCAGTTAAATTTTAATTACATTGTACAACATTTTTTTTGATTTCCCAAGGGTACAATCCGGGTCATTGTACAAATTAATTTTTTTACATTTTTACATCGTTGATTGAAACATAAGTGCTTATCAGCCTCTGAATGAATCAATTAATCAATCAATTGATTAATCAACGCCTTTTCTAGCACAGATAGTTGAAATCCAGTTGTCGTTCCGCCTTTGTTAAGCCACTGATCGACCTGATCGAAGTTGTACTTCGGCATCCAATTATTGCCCGATTAATCTCACAATCAGAAAGACCAGTTTGTTATATAAGGTGTATATATTTGTAACTCTCGACGAAGAATGTTTGCAAACAGGAATTGGCTAGGTCTGATCCAAGTCTCGTGTGCAACTCTGTACTCTCAACATACTTGTTGGTTGGGAGTACAGCTAGTATGCTGGGAGTACAGCTACACTTGCACACTTTTGCACATTCTCTGCAGCAACACGTGTGCTTACACGTTCGCACGTGCTCGACGTAATACAAGACATCAAAGTCTGCTAAAGTCAAGTATACCGGACCCGGTAAATAAATCCACTGGATTTATTCACCGGTTTATAAATCCGCTGGATTTATTTACCTTTGTCAGACTAGTGACAAAAGTCTGATTTCAATACCCTTGGGCGCTTTTCAAAAGCGCCTTAAAAACATCAGGGAACATAATACCTCTAGTAACAAAAACCATTCATTTCCTGGATTTTAATTTAATTTGTTATAGAGCGCAAACTGCTTTTATTATACTTTTTTTATTCTTCACTGTCTTTTACACGCGGAAGTCTGGAATCATTTTGGAAAAGCAGTTAAGACGAGCTGTCTTAAGGGGTACGTGATAATTGACGAGTGCAAATTTTGTGATATTTCGGTGACCCCCCCCCCCTCCACCCTAAAATGTCATGTGACACTGAAGCTTACCCCCCTCCTATTAAGATTCGCGGTAGCTAACAAGAATCTTTATCTGAAGTAATCGTGTTTTTTGGACCTTTTGTGGACTGTCGGCGCAATTCTCAACCGATTTCAATCACACTTGACAGATAACTGACCAACCAATAAAAAACTAGTTTAAGTTTAAGTTCAATTTTATGTTAATATCTTAGAAACTGTGGGATTAAAACAAAAAAAAAACATAAAAAGAACCAATTTTCGACCTGTGCTCACCTCTACATCATCATCTATCGAACCGGATGGTACCGAATTTCAAAGAGAAGTCAGTAGCAACAGATTCTCGGTAAATTTTTCAAGAATTTCCGATATTTTGAATAGTTTTTCAAATTTCAGTATTCAGTGTAAACAATGAAAATTCAGACATGACATAAATAGTGAAATATTTTAACTCTTCGAGATATCGAAAATTTTTGCAATATTTATCGAAAATATGTGTACTAAAGACTTCTCATTAAAATTTGGTGTAAATCTGTAGGATGGATTAGGCTGCAAAGGTGAGCACAGGTGAGATATTTAATTTTTTACAATCATTCAACAATAATGCATTTTTTATTCAAGAGTATAAAATATGTTTGTCTAAAAAACGTGGTGGAATTAAATATCTTGAAAATCTCGCAATCATTGTTGTTTTGTATCTTAAATTTGAAACTTTGAATATTAAATCTAAAAATAATCCTTTTTATCAAGAAAAATTAGAGGAGACCTTATGGAAATTGCGAAACATTTGTGCTTTTTAATACTCTTGCGCGGTTAGATTAGAACTTTCAAATTATCTAATAAATAATTAGATGACATATTTGCTGTTGTTTCGAAAGATATCGTTTTTAATTGACCCAAGTATTATAAGTGTAAAGGAAAATTTTTTTTTATTGGCATTAGGGTCGATAATGTTTATTTGTTTTGTTTTCTAAAATTAATTTTTAAATAGATATCTATTTGTAAGTAAATTAAAGTTAGATTTTTTATGTTTCGTCCCGAACTGACTCACTGGACTCGTCAGTAAGGTTATGTGAATCACTCCTACCTTATACATTTCAATTGATCTAAATTCATTATAATGCATATTTAAAAAAAAAATCATTTATAAGTTTGTAAATTTGATAAATTTTTAAAATTTAAGTTCTGGCCCCTATCCGTGGCCCGAATAACAGTTAAAAAAATTTTTTGTTGTGTTTTTTGAAAAATCAAATCAAAATTTATATCAATTATATTAAGTTTCAACCCCTATCCGTGGTTGAAATGCACTATATTATTGACTGCAAAATTTATCAAATTTACAAACTTATAAATGGAAAATTTTTTGTGTGGAAAATATACATTATAATGAATTTAGATCAATTAAAATGTGTAAGGTAGGACTGATTCACAGACCCTTACTGACGAGTCCAGTGAGTCAGTCCGGGACAAAACATGAAAAATCTAACTTTAATTTACTTAAAAATATATATCTTTTTTAAAAAATAATTTTAGAACACAAAACAAATGAACATTATCGACCCTAATGCCAATAAAAAAAATCTTCTATCTAATAAATTATTTAAAATGATATAAATATTTTATGTTAGAGATTTTCGCTGTAAATTAGTATTTTCAAAAAGAATTTAAAAATCTTAATTTAAAATCATGAAGTTCCGAGGACTTGAAATTTCTGAAAATTTCGGGTTGTGTTACTTTTTTTTTCACTGGCAATTCGATTTTTAAACAAAACTCATCATCAAGATTCTCAATTTTCAACAATTTTAAGTTATCTTAGCGCTTTATATCGGAAATTGGTATTTTTAATTATAAATTATTAGATTACAAAGACGAAAAAATGTTCAATTCTTGGTTTTTTGGGGTTTTTTTAACGTTTCTGTGGGAAATTAACGTTTGAAAAAAATCATTAGGATTTTAATGTTCATAATTTTCGAACAATTTTAGGCAACAGTGGCGTTTTACATTGAAAATTTATATTTTTAAACAAAAATTATTGTGATTTGAACAAGATTTAAAATCTTTTAAAAATTTGGCATTATATTAGTGTTTTTCGCGGGAAATTCGTTTTTTTTTTTAATTAGATTTCAAAGAAAATGCACAACTTTTTTAATTTTTTGGCTATGTTGCCGTTTTACACCAGATTACGGCATTTTTAGTAAAAAATCATTAGATTTCAAAAAAGTTCAAAAAGGTTGTGTACAATTTAGGTTAAGCTAGCTGTTTTCAATGTAGATTTCGTAGAAGACTTTCAATTCTAAACAATTTTATGTTATGTTAGCCTTTTTTAAATATGAGTATTTTTAATAAAAAATTATTATTTTTCAAAGAATATTTACACTTTTTCGACAAATTTAGATTATGTTGGTGAAATTGGTATTTTTAAATAGAAATAGTTAGATTTAAATCCAATGATTTTTGTGTATAATAGTAGAATTTAAAATATTGAACGATTTCGGATTCTGTTAGTGTTTTTCGATGGAAATAGACATTTTTATTAAAACATCAATAGATTTCCAGTTAAATTCATAATTTTTTAACAGTTTTAAACGACGTTGGCGTTTCACGTCAAAAATGGGTATTTTTAAACAAAAATCATTATAATTAAAACAGGATTTAATATCTTTGTACAATTTTGGTTTATGTTAGCATTGGTATTTTTAATTTTTAACAAATTAGACTTTAAAGTATATTTACAACTGTTTAATAATTTTAGGTTATGTTGGCGTTTCCCACCAGAAATCAGTATTTTTAGTAAAAAATCATTAGATTTCAAAAAAAAAAGATAAATTTTGTTGTATAATTTTAGATGAAGTTAGCGATTTTCAATATAGATTTCAAAAAAGATTTGCAATTTTGGAACAATTTAAGGTTATGTTAACGTTTTTCACATGAAGTCGGTTATTTTGAACCAAAATCATTAAATTTTGAAGAAGATTTACAATTTAGAACAATTGATTCTTACGTTGTGTTAGTGTTTTTCGTCTTCGATTCATGGTATTTACGAAAAAATAGATTTCCAAGAATAGTTACAATTTTTAACAACTTTATTAAGTTATTTTGGTGTGTTTGACCTGAAATCGGAATTTTCAAAGAAAAATCATTAGAATTAAATCCAATGATTTTTGTTTAAATTAATAAAATAACCTTTTTTCGTTAGAAATTTACATTTTTTCAAAGGATCATTATATTTCAAAGGAGATTCATAATTTTTTAACAATTTTAAGTTACATTAGAGTTTTTAAATGAAAATTGGTATTTTTAAACAAAAATCATTATAATTTGAACAAGATTTAGAATCTTTTGACAATTTTGGTTTATGTTTAGTGTTTTTCGTCGGAATTAATTGAATTTTCAACAACTAAAAATAGAAGAAAATTGTACACTTAATTGTTAACTATTGTAAATTCAATTTTCTTCAATTTTCGATAGTTTGAAAGCTTTAATCTTTGAAAATTAAACTGTTGAAAAATGTAGAAAGTTGAAAATTCCATTTTTAACTGTTAAAAACGCAAGAAAAAGGGGAATTGAACAATTTTGGATTATGTTTGTATTTTTTGGGGAAATTTATATTTTTAATAAAATATTTTGAAATACCCTAAAATATTTCAAATTCCTTGAAATCTTTTGAAATCCCTTGAAATTATTTGGAACTCTTGAAAATTGCTTCGAATATTGAAAAATATCCTTAAATATTTACAATCATTTTAAATCCTGTAAAATGATTAAAATCTATTGAAAATTTCTTGAAATCTTTAAAAATACCTTAAAATATTTTAAATACTTCAAAATTCTTTGGATTTATAGAAATCTAATACAAATTCTTTGGAAAATGTTCAAATGCCCTACAATGATTCAAATCCTTTTTTTAATCTTTAGAAATTCCTTGAAATCTTTTGAATTTCTTGAAAACACATTGGAATCTTCAAAAATATCCTAAAATCTTTTTAATATTTTAAAATCCCTACAAATTATTGAACTTCATTGAAAATTCCTTGGAATCTTTTAAAATACCCTAAAGTATTTCAAATCATTTGAAATTATTTGACAGAATATTCACAATTTTCAACAATTTTAGGTTATGTTAACTTTTTTTGTTGACCAAAAATCGGTTGTTTTAAACAAAAATAATTAAGCTTCAAAGAGGATAGACTATTCTATATAATTTTTTGTTATGTCAGGTGAGTGTTTTTTGTAGAAAATGTGTATTCCCAATTTTTAAAAATGATTAGATTTCAGGGTACATTCACAATTTTTGTATAAGTTTAGGTTATAATTGGACTTCAAAAAAGATAACAAATTTTTTAAGGGTTTTCTGATAGGTTTGCCTCTCTTTACAGGAAATCGGTGATTTTAGGTTTCAAGGAAGACTTACCACTTTAAACAAATTTTATGTTAGTGTTTTTCATCAAAGGTTAGTTTTTCAATAAAAATGTATCTTAGTTTTTTACCGGCAATCGGTTATTTTAAACAAAAACAATTAAACTTGAAAAATAAAATTCACATTTTTGAATTTTAATTTGAAGTTAAGATATGCATTTCTTCAATAATTATGAAAAAATATCGTCCGTACTTTTCATTTTTATTATTTTAGATAATAGATACTATAAAATGCAAAAAATTTATATTATCATTAATTATATTTTAATTCAGAAATTGCGTGAGACTAAACAAATAATAATCGCGTGCGTTCTTTTTCTAGTTCAAAGTAAAATTACATAGAAAGGCGCTTTTATATGATTATAAAATCGATTAAATTTATCTCTCGTTGAGATTTCCAAAGTTATAAACTATAAACTGGTTCCTGAGGGTATTCCTTTTCTGGGAAAAATGTCTCCCTAAAATACACGTCTCGTAACTTTTTTTATGTTTCGCAATAAAGTAAGACATAAAAAGTGACGATTTTATGATTTCATGGTGTTTTTCGGCTGCCAAGCCTTTTTCCTTATTTCCTGGTGGTGCCTTCGTAATTTGAACACGTCTTAATAATACAAATCGCCATTTAGCATGCGAGACTTCTCGCTACGTGAACACGTTCAATGTTCTCTGGTAGCCGCCCTTTCCCATTTTCAAGTGAAATTCTGTGTGAAAACGAAATGTCCCATAGAATTAAATTAAACACAGGGCCATGATCCACATACACCAAAGTCACGTACTCTCGTAATTCTTCTGGTACTGACGGAAGCATGAAAAATTTTACGACTCCTGGTAGCTGAAAAAATCCCGTGACATATAAGAAACAAACTAACGGTACAGGGTATAAATTTTCTACTTAATTTTCTACTTCATTCATTTAATTACTTTTCGGTTATTAAATATTTTTCTTCTAAAATATGGACTGTAAAAAAATTCTGTTGGAAGCTTCCAATAAATGGATTGGAAGATCATTTCCAAAATACAGGATTCATTACAGGATTGAAGGCCAGAAGAATATTATTCTCATAAAGTTAAATTTTTTCATTATTATATAAAACGTGGCAAAAATGTAATAGTTGATATTTAAAACCAGAAAATATTTTCATTCTAAATCAAAAAAAGTTCAATTGAACCAAAAGAGACTAACGTTCAAGAAAATTGTTCAATCCTACAACAAAACAGATTTATTTCCAACGAGATAGCTACATTTTTAACCAAAAAAGATTGAACTTGTACCAAAGGAGATAAAGTTTCATATCAAAAAGACAAATTTTCACCAAGAATTAAATTTTGAACCAAGAAAGATTGTTCAGTCAATAAAGAGAAAAATTCATCGAAAATGTTGAATTGTTTAAATGTTGATTTTTCAACCAAAAAGCAGAATTTTCAAACCAGATTATTTTAAAAAAATCTTAATACAATACATACATTTTTAAACAATTAGTTGAATTTTCAACCAAGAAGATTAATTTTCTAGCAAAAAGGATTAATTTTCTTCCAAACAGTTAAGGATTTTACCAAATTGTTGAATTTTCTCTCGAATTTTCTACAAAACAGTTGAATTTATACCCGATAATATGAATTTTAAAGAAAAAAGTTAACTTTCAACCAAAAAGTTGAATTTGCAACCAAATAGTTAAATTTACAGTTCAAAACATTAATTTTTAAGAAAAAAAAACGAATTTTCATTAAAGCAGTTCAATTTTCAACTAAAGAGATGAATTTTTAATAAAAAATGTAACAGTTGATATTTCGGCCACAAAATATTCATAAATTTCAATCAAAAATAAGTTGAGTTTCAACAAAAAAGGCGAGTTTTCAACAAAATACTTCAATCATTTTAAATTTTCAAAATTTAGGATCTATTTTCAAGAAAAATAATGGTCTACTAAAAAGACGAATTTTCAACCAAATATATACATTTTTGACCAAATAGTTTAATTTACGGTTGAAAAAGTTTAATTTTTAGCCAAAAAAAAACGAATTTTTATCAATGTAGTTAGATTTTTAACTTAATAGATGAATTTTCAACTGTAATTATGAAGCTTCAACCAAAAAAAATAATTTCTAAGAAAGCAGTTTAACTTTGAACCAAATACTTAAATTTTCAAACCTATTTTATTACAAAACCAAAAAATTCAAGTAAAAAATATTTCAATTTTAAATCAAAAATAGTTGAATTTCACCAAAAAAAGGTGAATTTTCAACAACATACCTAAATTATTTTTAATTTTTTCAATTTTGAATGTATTTTGATCCAAAATAATTGATTTTTTACCAAAATACATACATTTTCAACCAAGAGGATTATTTTTCTTCAAATAAGGATGAAGTTTTGAAAAAAAATACATGAATGTTCAAACAAATAATTGAAGTTTCAACTAAAAAGATACATATTTCCAACCAAAAATGGAATAGTCAAATTTTCAGTTAAATTTTTTTTTTTAATTTGATGGAATCCTAACCCACAGACAAAGGCCTATAACGAGCTCTATACAATATGGGTATCAGTACTCTGTTTATTATACATTTACAAAATAGAATTAAAAAACAAATTAATTTGTAACCAAAAACAAAAACGAATTTTCAACAAAATGGTTCCATTTTCAACCAAAGGAATGGATTTTTAACGAAAAATGATGAATCCTCAACTAAAAAAAAGGCACTTTCAGCAAAGTTGTTGAACTTTCGACCAAACAGTTAAATTTTTTACCAAATTGTTAAAATTTCGAGACAAAGATTTGATTTTTATACCAAACAGTTCAATCTTAAAACCGAAAATGTGAATTTTCAACAAAAAAAGTTGTTTTTCAACCGAAAACGTCTAATTTTTAACCAGGCACTTGCATTTTTAACTAAAAAAGATGCTACAAAAAGAAACGAATTTTCAAACGAAAAGACGGATTTTTAACAAAAAATAGTTAAATTTTCAACCAAAACAAAATTTTTAGCCAATAAACAAAAATTTCAACCAAAGTGTTGAATTTTCAAGACAAAATTTATTATTTTAACAAAACAGTTGACTTTTTAACCAAAAAAGGATGACTCTTCAACAAAATTATTGAATTTTCAACGAATTAATTAAAGTTTGAACCAAATAATACCATTTTTAATGAATGAACTATCAACCAAAATAGTTGAATTTTCCTATTGGGTTCTATTAATTCACTTCTCATTTAAGTAAAAAAAAAATTGAAAAGGGGGAAAGACCATGAACCCTGCAATAAATAAATAAGAATTTTGATCATTTATAGACTAAAGAATAATATAGTTTAATTTAACATTGAAGTTCATTTTCAATAATTTAAAAATATTAGGTTAGAAAACTGGAAATTTATCTCAGAAAATAAAGTTTGTAAAACTACATTTTTATTCTTATTAACAGATTTTTTTTAACTAATTTGATTAAGGTTCCACGTTTATTTATTTAACATGGTTTATATTTTACGTGCATAGGGGAGACAACCTTACAGTAGATAATCATTTATTCATAGCACAAATATACCTAACATAAGTAATTCTAATTTTAATTTATCAACACGCATAGTCTCCTAACTATTAATCAAATTAAATAATTTATTTTACATGCATTAGTATTTTAAATTGATAATAATCTACTCTAAGTTCATTATCTACTGTAGGGTGATCTCCCCCATGCTCGTTCCTTAAGTTTATAAAATCTTAGTAAGATTTTGGGGAGGTCGGAGTAAATCTCACGGTATCTTACATGGGTTGAGGGGGGTTAAAAATTTCAGAAAAACTTATAAAAACTAATGCTAATAGCTACTAATATTATTAGATAAGTTACAAATGATATTGTTACAATTATAAATAAAGTACATACATTTATTTACATTTAATGAACTAGCTGCTACAGTACCAGAAACTAGGCTACAGTAAGAAACTAAGGAGAAAACTTTTGAGACATTTAGAAAAAAAATCGCGTTTTCCAGAAAATCATCTTTATTGTTTCCTTACAATTTAGAAAACAGATGGTAGTTTCGAATACGAATGGACACTACATTTCTCAGTACTCATATATTCCTATCTTCTAATCTCACCTACTGCTCTAGTTCGTGGGTAGTTTACTTCTGTCTGCTTTGAATAAATAAGTCTCTTAATTTATTCCTCTCTTTTAAAAAATCCTGATAAAACTGGGTCTCTTTCGTCATAGAAAAAAACTTATCTTAAATAATGTTACGTATTTCACAGAAAATTGTTTCTTCTCTATCTTGATCTTGTATAATGAGCATGTATTGATTAAAAAATTTTATGCTGAAACAGCTTTTTCAGAAAGCATATAGTTCACCTGGGTAAAATATGTACCTAATCTATCTATAATTTTCTTTCCTCAAATCTCTACCACATTAAATTATTGCTAAATGAAATTGGCCACAGTTGAAATTATATGTTCATGCACGTGCGCTTTCATTAAATTAAGCGTGCGCTAGTATCCCTGTGATATTGGTTTTTTTATTATATTTTGTATACATTATTTTACACTATGTTTTGATTTCAGAATATTCAAACACCTTCCTTATCATACTATTTGAAAAAAGTAATATGTAATGATATGTTTTGAAAATCTCGCAATCATCGCTGTTGAAAACCTGATTAGCTTTTCATTATTTAAAGTTGTTTATATCTTAAATTTTAAAATTTTAAAATTAGGTCTATACAAATAATCTCTTTCAATAAGGAAAATCATAGAAAACATTATGTAAATTGAGAAACGGTTTTGTTTTTTAATACTCTTGCGCAGTTAAATTAAAACTTTTAAATTATCTACTAAGTTATTGAAAATATTATACATGTTTTACGTTATTGCTTTCCGCTAGAAATTAGTATTAAAAAAAGAATAAATTCAATATAAAATCATGAAATTTAAAAAAAGACTAAAAATTTATAAAAATTGTATGCTGTGTTTATTTTTTTCACCGAAAATGGATATTTAAAAAAATAGATTTCGAAAATTAACAAGTTTTCAACAATTTACGATTTTTGTTTTTGTTATCGTTTTTTTCATCAGAAATTGATATTTATGAACAAAAATAATTAGACTATAAAGTTGAATAATTTTTAACAATTTTATGAACATATTTTAAACATATATGATTTTTGTTCGAACAAGAATTTTGTTTTTTTAACAGTTCTAGGCTATATTGATGTTTTTCACAGGAAGTCGGCCATTTAAAACATAAATTGAAGAAAAATTAGATTCACAACTTTTCGCCGTTTTACATCAAAAATTAGTTATTTTAAACCAAATAATTGAATTTTGAAAAATTATGTACAATTTGGAACAATTTTTTGTTTAGTAATTGGTATTCCTGATAAAAAAATCGTAAGATAGTTCAGATTATTCTTTGGATGATGAATCCATGTTTGGTTTTGTTGGCGTTTCAAACCGGAAATCGGTACTTTTAATAAAAAAATCATTAGATGTCAAAAAATATTACAAATTTTTTAAACAATTTTAGATTAGGCTCATGTTTATTCGCTGGAAATCGTTATAGATTTCAAAGAAAATTTACAATTTGGAAACAATTTTAGATCATATTAAAATTTTCCACTGGAAATCAGTTATTTTAAGCCAAAAAAATAGGTTTAAAAGAAGACTTACAATATAAACAATTTTTAGTTAAGTTATTTTAGTGCTTTTCGCCTAATATTTCTGTTGTTGGTAAAAACATTAGATTTCAAATAATATTCACAATTTTTGAACAATAATAGGGCTAGCATTTTTCAATAAAAGAAATTAGATTTTAAGCAATATTTACCATTTTTGAGCAATAATAAAAAGAAGAATTTAAATGAAGATTTATAATCTCAAACAATTTTTGGTTATGTTATGTTAGTATTTTTCGCCTAAAATTTCTATTGTTAATAAAAGACTATTTAAAGATTATTTACGATTTTTTAACAATAATAGGGTATGTTAGCGTTTTTAACCGGAAATTGATTTTGTAAATAAAAAAAAAATAAGTTTAAAAGAGTATTTACAGTCATAAAGAATTTTTGGTTATGTAATGTTAGCGTTTTCCGCCTGAAATTGTTATTGTTAATAAAAAATAATTGAATTTTAAAGGATATTTATAATATTTGAATAATAATAGATTATGCTAATGTTTTTAGCAGGAAATTGGTTATTCCAGACAAAAAACATAGGTCTAAAAGAAGACTTACAATCTTAAACAATTTTTAGTTCCTTTATTTTAGTGGTTTTCGCTTAATATTTCTGTTGTTTTACAACATTTGAATCATAGATATGTTAGCATTTTCACCGGAAATCAGTTATTTTAAACAAAGATTATTTTACATCAAAAATTAAACTTACAGTTTTGAACAACTTTAAGGTATTTTAGGGTTGTTCGTCGAAAATTGGTATTTTTGAACAGAAATGCAACAGTTTGGATTTAATTATATATAGTTTATATATAGTGTGAAGAATTATATATAATATTCATTTGTTTTAGACATTTTTGATATAAAACAAATGAATATTATATATAATACTTCACACTATATATAAACTATATATAATATTTCCGCCTGGGTAATATTTCACAAAAATATTATAAATTAATCCTGAAGTTAAAATATGAATTATCAAAAATACTGTCCTTGTTTTTTCTATTATTTAATTATTCAATAGATACTATCAAATGGAAAAAATTGTTATCAATAATTATTTCATGATAATCGCTGGAGGATTGAATTGATTGTTGGCTTAAGGATCAGGTAAATTGAAAACTATTAAAATTATTGTTTCAAACGTTCCGGCACACAATGTTGGCCTTCATTAATGAATCGTATTAAATCTTTAAAAATTATATAATTTTTTGTAGGGATGAAATTTGCAATTGAAAATGCTATTCTTCGATTAACATCCTAGTTGGAAAATTATATATTTTCTTCTAAAATTTTAAAATTAAAATGTAATTAATTTTTTGTTATCATTAAAAATTATGTCTGCAGAAGTAAAATTTGCCTAGGTCACACTGTAGTAAAAATACAAAATTATCAAAAAACATTGTGGTTAAAGAATTCTTCGCAAAAATTCTTAAGAAAATATAGCGAGACCTACGTTTCATGAAAACGTTTGAAACAATTTGTTTTCAATTTACCCGACCTCAAAGCCAAAAACTAACATCAACATTCTCAACAAAAATTATTTTATATTTCGATTTTCAAATTGCGTGAGACAAAAATAATAATCGTGCGCGTGTTTCTTTTCTAGTTTTTCAAACAACTTTAAAAGTCTCCATTATTTCCCAGCTTCGAAAGCAACTTCCATTCATAAAATGACACAATCTGCGGATAATTTTTACAATATACAAACATAAACATAAAACCTTATCAATGAATTAAGGAAATGCGTTCACGTTTTGAGATAATAATATCGTTGCAAGTTGAGGAAAATATAGGGTGACACTTGGCAATTAAGTTGTAACTCAAAAGGAGAAAATTTCGTAACAACATAGTTAATAAAATGAAAGGGACTGTGATAGTGTGGCACCAGGCAGCTGGAGCAGCAAGTAGGCTACCTTGGTGAAATAAAAACCACGTACGATATGCATAGTGACAGCGATAAGTTGTAAAGTCTAATTGCTGTAAGTTTTGTTAAGATAAGAGCGGCTCACATTGCGCACATGCGATAACAGAAGCTAACGGAAGACCTTGTCACCGATTCTCACAAGTTCAATGCGTACGCTTCGTGAGCACCGAGCATCATTCCGAAAGGAAGCAGTCAGACGGGCTTGAGTGCAAAAGTGAAATTCGCTAATTGTGGAGCGCAATTATAACGAAATCGTGACTGAAGAAGACTCTTCCTCCTTTTCTGTGCATGCACTGAGTGTCATTTAGCAATCGCTTTCTTCCTTATCAAATATGGCTCTGGGAGTACTAAACTCATCATGTTCTACACAACCACTTCAGTGATGGGAACGCGGAAAAATGTGCCTTGTCAAAAGTGTAGAAATAGTCATGGAATCTTGGACGGGTACCGAAACTTTTTAAATATTCAATGACTTTTAGTCAAATATTTCCAATTTTTCAATACTACACGGAAAAAATGTATCCGTAAAAAAGTCACGAACTAGTAGCTAGGTCTCGGATATGAGAAAAATTCATCGGATATTTATGTATTTTCGTAAATAACCTACGAACTTTGAGAAAGATTGACGAACTCGATGTGAAAATTCTAAAACGGTTCATCACTTTTTTTTACGTGAATAATTACAAAAATATTACGAGTGATTGGGAAAAGATTCTCAGAGCACTCACGAGCTTGCCCGACAAATCTGGGAACTAGAAACTAAGTCTCCTTGTACGTGGCCCACGCACACACGCGCGGTGCGTGTGTGCGCTCGTATGTGTATCTCGAGCTCGTCGGATGAGTGGCTAGAAGTTTTATAATATCTATTTTGTTTGGCCTCGATGGCTGCGCGTGTTTACGCACTCCTGGTTTATGTTTAGAAACTGGTGAGTCAGCAGTGTTTGAGGTTCGAATCTTCTGAGTTGCGAATTTATAAATTAATATATAATTAAATCGCACAAATAAAATTTTTCCTCTTTTTATTTCAGTCTGAAATTTTCAGGAACTGTTCGTAGGAAATTCGAACTGTTCGTAAGAAACTTCGAAATTTATCCATATATTTCTCATAGAAATAAGGATTTAATGTTTCATTTTTTTATCTCGTATCCGAGACCTAGCTACAAGTTCGTGACTTCTTCACGGATAAATTTTTTCCGTGTAAATGTTAACGAGTCTTGTAATTCTCGATAATAGTTAGAGGAAAAAAGTTTTGTATTTAGTATACAAAATTTGAGTAAGAAGTGCCAATGACAAAATTTTAAAGAAGAGCAAAAAACGTTCTCAAAATTGGAATTATTAAAAAAAAAATTAAAAGGTTCAACTCTAATTAACATAAAATATATTAGTGAGACGCCAGAAACATGTGACAAGACAACTACTGCTGTCCAAGGTAAAAAGGTACGTAAGTGACTTTGCGGTTTAGTGTTATACTTTTATACCTGGCAATGCGAAAATCGAACTTAATGACAATGTCACTTACGTACTTTTTTAATTTGGACAACAGAATAGAAGAGTCCAAAGTGAAAAATTACCATTTTTTTGAATTATTCAAAACATTCAATAAAATATATTTGAAACTAATAGAGCAAAAAATAATAAATGATTTTTTAAGAATTAAAAAAAAGTTACAATTTGTTTAAAAATTCGAGACACATAAAAAGTAATAGCGTCATTCGATTGAGCTGAAAAAATAAAGATAAACAGTAACATGGTATAGAATTTATGTTATTTATATTCATAATATAACAAATTGGACGGAGCAAAAAATTGTCCAATAGATGGATTTTTTGCAATTTTTTCACAAAATCGAAGGGCGCCATTAGTTTTTCCGTATCTCGAATATTTAAACAAATTGATTAAATAGAAATTGCTTAAACAATTTAAAAATCAAATTTTTTCCCCACAATGTGCGGCGAAATTTCGAAGAATATTTTAGCCAATAAAACGTGTTTTGGAAAAAGTGGCACAGTTTACAAGACTTTTTTTATGATAATTAATTTCAATGATTTTGCAACTTTTTTTTCATTGTCACTATTCAAATTGTGGCGGCTCTTTTTCCAAAGATTCTTTAGTTGGCTGTAATTATATTAAACTCGAAAACGGGTAGATTGAACGGCGACATTTTCAAAAAATGATTGCCTTAAAAAATAATTAAAAATGCACAGCCTAATTTAATTCAAAAAACTAAAAAAGTGACCCACGATTTAAATAAAGTTTGAGTGAATTTAGAGAAATTTAAGGTAAATGAGAAGAATTTGATGGAATTCATTAAAATTCAAGTGAATTGAAAAGAATTCATAAATATTTGTTTTAATTCATTAAATTTGGAATGACTTCATAAAATTAAAGGGAGTTCAAAAGATTTCGATGAGAAGCCCAAGAATTCAAGTTGAGTTTAAAAGATCTTAGGGTAATTTGAAAAAAAATGAAAGAAAAAGTTTTCAAATCCATTTAATACAATCGAATTGAGTGAACTTAGAAGAATTCAATTGAATTTAAAAGATTTCAGCGAGTGTAAAAAAAATTAAGAGAGTTCCAAAGAATTCAAAACAATTTTGAAGAATTCAGGGTGAATTCCAAATGAATTCAAATAAGTAGAAAAAAATCAAGAAATTCAAAATATTCCACTGATGGCAGTAAAAGTGTATTGAATTTAGAGAAATTCAAGGGGATTCAAGAACTTTTATCAAATTCATAAGAATTTGAAAGAGTATAATTGATCTAAATTTTAAAATGAACAATTTTCCATCAAATTGAGTAAAAAGGGAGTGAATCGAAGAAAAAACAACGAATTACATAAAATTCGAGTGAATTTAGAGAAATTGATGGTAAATGAGAAGAATATTATTGAATTCATAAAAATGCAAGGTGAATTTTTTAAAAATTCAAGTGAATTGAAAACACTGAAAGAACATTTAAAAACTTACTTGAATTTATTATATTTTGAATAAATTGATAAAATTAAAGGGAATTCAATAGAATTTTCTTAAATTCATAAGAATTTGAAAAGATATAATTAAACAGAATTTTAAGAAACATAACTTTTCAATCGAACTAAGAAAAATGGGAATTAGCCGAATTCAAGGCAAATTTAACAGAATTTGAGTGAATTAAAAAAATTTCAACAAACGAATTAAATAAAATTCGAGTCAATTTAGAGAAATTCAATGAAGGTGAGAATTTAATGGAATTCATAAAAATTTAAGTGAATTGAAAACACAATTCAAAACAATTCAAACAAAGTTAATAAAATTGATGGATGTCAGCAAAATTTGAGTTTAAAAAAAGAGCGTTAATTAAAAAACTCAAGAGAATTCAAAAGAGTTAGAAAGAATTTAGGATAAATTGATTAGAAGCCAGGGTGAGTTCAAAAAAAATCAAATGAATTGAAAACAATTTTTAAAATCCAAAATGTTCCACTGAATTCAGTAAAATTGTAGTGAATCTAGAAGAATTCAAGTGAATTTAAGAGACTTTAATGAAATTCCTAAGAATTTGAAATGATATAATTCAACACAATTTTAAAAATTAAAAAAATTCCATCGGGCGAATTCAACAGAATTTGGTTTAATTGAAATTTGTTTTTTTAAACTAACGAATCAAATGAAATTCGAGTGAATTTATATAAATTTAAGGTGAATAAGAGGAATTCGATGGAATTCATAAAAATTCAAGGTGACATTTTTAAGGATTCAGGTGCATTAAAAACAATACTAGTGAATTGAAAACAATTCAAAATAATAACAAAAATTCATTGAATTTATTAAATTTGGAATTAGTTGAGAAAAATTAAAGGAAATTCAAACGAATTTAATGAAATGTCTAAGAATTTAAAGTGAGTTTAAAAGACTTCAAGGGGAAAAAACTACAAACAAAAATTGAGTAAAATCGAGTGAATTTAGAAGAATTCAATCGAACTCAACAAAATTGAGGGTATATTTAAAAAAAATAAAGAGAATTAAAAAGAATTCCGGATAAATTATTATCAGAATTCAGGGCGAATTCCAGATGAATTCAAATGAAATGAAAAATCTTCAAAAAATCCAAAATATTCCATTGATTTCAGTAACATTTGAGTGAATTAAAAAAAATTAAAGGAATTTCAAGAGTATTCTATGAAATTCGTAGGAAATCAAGATAAATAAAAAATAATTCAATTGAATAGAACAAAAATTTTAAATATCAATAAAATCCATGGAATTGAGATAAATGGGAGTGAATAAAAGTGGATAAGAATCTGATAGAATCCATAAGAATTCAAGATGAATTTAGAAGTCTTTTGGGTGAATTAAAAAAATTGAAAATCCAAAACATGTTCACTGAAATCAGTCGTTTTTAAGAGAATTTGAAAGAATTCAGGGTGAGTTCAAAAGAATTAAAAGGAATTAAAAAAAATTCCATAAATTTGAGAAATCCTTGTGTTCTCTGTATTAATTTATTTTGAAAGAAGTGACTACAATGATCTTTTTATTTTTAAAAGTGACTCTGAGTACAGATAGAAAAAACCGTTAATTAATCTCCTTAGTATATATTTCTACGATACAAAAGCAACTAAAAAAGTAACGATAGTAACATTTTTTGCTGATAATAAAAGTGAAAAAAGTAACATTTTGAAATTTTAACGGTAACGATAACTAGATATTTTTTTCGTGAGCATTGTGCTTCATGATTTTACGATATGTACTGAAAAATTACCTGCGAAAAGTAAGAAATTAAGTGAATTAACGGCTCGAAACAGAAAAATATAAATTTTAAACTTCCTTGTATCTTATTTTTAATTACAAAAGAAATTCTTTGCACGCTTTTTCTGCAGTGAAAGAAAGTATATGCGGTCATCGTCATTTGGTTCTGCAGATTAAAATCTTTTCACTTGAAAGTTATATTATTGTTCTTGGAGGACCAAGAAACATTCTCGGTTTTCATTTTCAGTTTGACATGGTTTTACTTCAAATGTTTATTTTAAATAGTCTTCTTTAGACTATTTTCCCCTTTTTTCGTTTTTCCATTTAAATACGAACCGAATTAGTAGAGCCCAACAAGAAAATCCAATTCTTTTTTTTTTGAGCTAATTCTTTTTGGTTGAATAATAGTCTACTATTATATTTTTTGTTACGAATTTATCTTTTATGATTAAAAATTTTATGATTTGGTTGAAAATTTTATTGTTTTGATGAAATTGCAACAATTTTGTTAAAAAGTAATCTTACAAATGTAGAAACATTTGTCAATTTTTCATCAAACAATTTTGGTATGATTGAAAATTCAACTATTTTGTTTAAAATTCTTCTCTTTGTGTAAAAATATTATCTTTTTTGGTTATAAATACAACTGTTTGGTTAAAAACTTAATAGTTTTGATGAAAATTCAAAAATTTTATTTAAAATTGATCTTTTTTGATTGACAATTCATTTGTTTTGTTGAAAATTCCTTTTTTTTATTGAAAATTCATCTATTTTGGTATAAAATTGAAATCTTTTGTAGAAAATTAAACAGTTCCGTTAAAATTGTGTTTTCTTCTTGATTGAATAATCTTTCTTGGTTGAAAATTTAACTCTTTCGGTAAATATGTTATATTTTTTGTTAAAAATGCAAATATTTGCTTGAAAATTCATATTTTTTGGTCCAGGATTCAAGTATTGGGCTAGAAATTCATCTTTTTTGGTAGGAATATCTGTTATTACATTTTCTACTGAAAAATTAATTTTTTTGCTTGAAAATTTAGCTATTGCATTTTTAGTTCAAAATTCTCTTTTTGGTTGAAAATTCAACTACTTAATTGAATGTTACATTGCTTTGCTAAAAATGGATTATTTTGGCTGATTCATCATTTTAGTTGAGAAATCATCTCTTTGGTTACAAAAGTAAATATTTTGTTGAAAATGCGTTCTTTTTTTTGTTTGAATTCAACTGTTGTTGATCTAAAATCAAAATTTTCTTTGGTAGAAATATCAACGATTACATTTTTCGTTGAAAATTAATTTTGTTGCTGTCGAAAATTGAACTTGTGCATTTATGGTTCAAAATCTCTCTTTTTTAGTTAAAAATTCAACTACTTGGTTAAAAATTCATCATTTTAACTATTTTGTTGAACTACATTCCTTTTTCGGTTGGATTGAACTATGATTGATCTAAAATAAAAATATTTTCTGGTTGAAATATCAAATATTGCATTTTTCGTTGAGAATTTGTCTTCTTTAGTTGAAAATTAACTACCTGGTTCAAAATTTATAGTTTTGGTTGAATATTCATCTCTTTGGTTGAAAATTCAACTATTTTGTTAACGAAAATTTTCTTTGGAAAATTAAATCTTTTAACTAAAAATTTAACTATTCTAGCCTTGGTAGAAAATTTGCTGCTACTTGTACAAAGGTGTACATTCAACAAAAAAATACAATTAAATACAAACAGCTATTTTTAGTTGCATTTTCTCGTAGAATAGAAAAACAAGTAACAATAAAATACAAATTTCTACAATTCGATAATTTTTATAACTTTTTATTCATATTTTTTCTCCTTTATTGTAAAAACCTACAAAGCGTTACAGAAAACTACAGTAATTTGATTTTTTTTAATTTTGACTTTTGACGACATAAAAGTACTTTTAGTTTTACGTAAATCATTATGGGAAATTACAAGTCTTCACAACGAAATACAAGATTTCAAAGAAGTTGAAATATTGAAAAACTATACTAAAAATGATGTTGTAAATTGTTGGAGCTCATTGAAGAAATGTACTAATAAAAAAAAAATAAATAGATAAATCAGAAATTTCAGTTATGCAACATTTTTTTACATGAAAATGTTATCTTGATATCCTCTATTCATCAATCCTAATTTTAAAAGAGAGGGAACAATTTTTAGAAAAAAGTACAAAAAATTAAAACCATTTTTACAGGAATCTACAAATTAATATAATAAATGTCAACAAAAATAACAAGAATTTTGTCTATTATTCGGAAGAATTTGGTAGTTTTTTGTATATTGTTATATTTTATTGTAGTTTTACTTTTCTAAAATAATTTACAAAAAATGCAACAACAAGAATCTACAGAAAATTACAGGTTTTGCAGATAAAAAGTTTGTTCTTGTGTAATAATTATCATCTTTTACTATTCTTCTATACCTTCAAATTTAAAAAATAGAAACTTTTCTTTGTAATAGCAATCATTTACACATCTTAATCTAAAATTATCTCATTTCAATAAACACAATATACAATAAAAATATACATAAAAACAGTATTCATAAAAAGTACAACATTTTCCTAAATGATACACAAAATTGGTAGGTTCATCTAAAAATGGTTTTGGTTTTTTGTACTTTTTTGTAAAAATGTTTCCACCAAAGACCTTTGCTAAGAATTATCTTTAGTGGTAATTATAAAATCGTGGAAATTGTATACTACCTATTTTAACTTTTTTTGTCTGTCAAATGTGTAACAGTGTAACACGTTTAGTGTCCCTGATGGATGGAAGTAAAAAGTACTTAAAACAATTACCACATTCTGGTATTCAGTGACGATAACATTTTTCTAATACCAGACAATACAATACATATAACTCGAAATTATTCTATTTAGTTAATGACACGTCTTTGAACGTAAATTTTTGCGCGGTAAACTCGACAATAGGTTACAAAATGTGGCTATTAAAATTCAGTTTTTCTTAAGTGATTGGGAAATTTTTAAGCTCAAAGGAAGGACAAAGTTTGTTCTTTGTTTTTTTTTAAGTTTGGAAAATTCAAAGGAATGAGGCGATGCCCTCGAACTAGTTACCTTATGGGAAATCATAAGTGAGATGAAAAAGACAAAGTAGTGTAACGAGTTATAAATCTTGATAATTAAACGAGTTCTTGCACAGCATTTTTTGTATCTCTTTTTGTATCTTTTAACAATTTCAGAGGAAAGAATTTTTTTTTTCGAAATATTGTTTCAAAAGTGTTTGAAAAACAATTGCCGTAAAAGGTAGTTTACTCAGGAAAGTCGGTGATTATGTTATAATGAGATTTAGAGTTAAAAGACAATTTTAGAAAGAATAATTAAAATTTATTTTTCTTTTGTTTCAGAGGATTCCAACTATTCCAACCTGCCCTGTCAAGAGTCCACAACCTCTAAAGGATTTTGTCGGTCGCTGTCAAACAATGCCTTCACGAGTTAAAAAGTCTTTTTGCGGCTGCCTGCAGGTAAGATCTGATTGAAATTATACTAATATCAGGCCTCACAGACCGGTCCCTATATCCCCTATTGAATCCTTTATTCATTTAAGGTCCCTAAAGTACCCTTTTTTTCAAGATTTGGTCCCTGTGGTACCCTATTTGCAGCCCCTTAATGGAAATTCAAAAAAATTTATAATAAGATCAAAGCTTCCAAGAACATTTAAAAAAATATCAAAAATCAGGGAATGTAAGAAGTAACTGTAAAAAATAATCAGGGCTGCCACACACAGTCACTATTAGTCACTTTTTTCTTAAATCATTTTTTATTCACTTTTTTAAATGAAAAGATCACATTTGTCACTTTTCTATCAATAAATTAACTCATGGGTTAATCACTGTTTAATTCAGATCTATACCTATTTCTGAATTGTTTTGAATTTTTTTATTTCAGATTATTTTTAAAGATTCCGAGAAATTTGTAATAGATTTCAATAATTTGAAGGGATTTTTAAGATTTTAGGGTATTTTTAAAACTTCTAAGGCATTTTTAAGAGCTTTCAATTTGAAATATTTTAGGGAATGTAAAAAAATTCCGAGGAATTTTTTATTGATTCTAACAATTTTACGAGATATAATAACATTTTAGTGGATTTTAAAGAATTTATTCAAGAAAAGTGAGTTATTTCGTAGGGTTTTAAAGATTTGAAGAGATTTAAAATTATTTTTTGGATTCCTCCCTGAATTCCTATTAATTTATCCTGAATTCTTTGAAATTCTTTTGAATTTTTTTATTCATTAGAATTCTTATAAATTTACTCAATTTTACATAATTCACTTGATTTTTTTGATTTGTTTTAAATTTTTATATAATTTGTTCTGCAGATTAATTCATAAAATGACCAAAGGATTCGAAATATTTTAAGGTATTTCAAAAGATTTTAAGGGATTAGAAATATTCTGGGTTATTTTAAAAGATTATAAAGAAATTGTTAATTTATTTGCAGTAATTCAATAGGGTTTCGAAGGATTAGAAATATTTTAGGGTATTTTAAAAGATTCCCATGCATTTTTAAGAGCTTTAAAAAGCTTTAACGGATTTCAAAAGATTCACAGGATTGGAAATATTTTAGGAAATTTTAACGATTCCCAGAATTTTTTTATTTATTTCAATATTTTGAAGGAATTTCAAAGACTTTGAAATATTTTAAGGTATTTTAAAAGATTCCAAGGCATTTTCAAGAGATTTAAACAATTTCGAGGAATTTGCAAGGGTTTTAATAATTTTAAGGGATTTTCCAATATTTTTTGCAATTCATTTGGAATTCGCCCTGAATTAGTATTAATTTATCTTGAATTCTTTTAAATCCTTTTGAATTCTTGTAGATGCACTCAGTTTTACTCAGGTCAATGGATTTTTTCAACGTTTTTGTTTAATTCATCTTGAAGTCATTAAAACTCACCTTAAATTTTTAGGAATTTCACCAAATTCTTCTGAATTCTCTTTAATTTTATCTAAAATTCATTTCAAACTTACTCAATTCCATGAATTTTTTCATATTTATAAATTTTTGTCAATTCATTTGATTTTTTTTAATTCACCTTGAATTTTTATGCATTTCATCGAATTCTTCTCGTTTCCCTTAAATCTCTCCCAATTCACTAAAATTTTACAGAAATAAATGGATTTTTTTGATTTTTAAGATTTTTTCCAATTCATTTGAATTTTTTTCAATTGCTTTGTAGTCATTAGTCATTTTTTTTGTTAGAAATTAGTAGGGTTTCAAAGATTTCAAGAGATTAGAAATTATTTTTTGAAATTCACCCTTAATGCTTTTAAATTCTTTGGGATTCCCTTCAATTTTTTTACTTCACTTGAATTATTCTAAATTTACTCAATTATACTTAATTCAATGGATTTTTTTTTAATTTTTAAAAGTTTTCATTTAATTGATCCTGAAGTGTTTTAACCTCACCTTGAATTTTTAGGCATTTCATAAAATTCTTTTGAATTCCCTTGAATTTTTCTAAGCTCATTTCAAAGTTTCTGAATTCATAAAAGTTTCTTCATATTTTAAAATTTGTTTTCAATTCATTAATTTTTTTTTTTAATTCGCCTTAAATTTTTATGAATTTTATCGAATTCTTCTGGTTTATCTTATATTCCTCTAAATTCATTCCAATTTGACGGAAGTCAATGGGATTTTTTTGCCTTTAAAAATTGTTTTTAATTCATTCGAATTCTTTGGAATTTAACTTGAATTGTTTTGAAGTCTTATAAATTTATCCTGAATTTTTTACCCTTTGAGCGCGAAAAAAGTACCCTATGAGCGTGACGAAAAGTACCCTTTGGTCCCTATATTTTATCCCATAGGGACTGCGAGGCCTGTAATATACATAGTTACATACCAGTCCTAACAATCATTATTTTAGAAAAAATTGAAATAGGGGACTTCTAGGTAATGAAAAAGTGATGAATCTTTCGAATTTTAATTTCGATTGTTTTCAGTTTTTTTAAATTCAATTCCAATTCTCATTCCTTTCAAATCTAAAAGACTTAATATATTCAAAATTTTAGATTATTTTTTTAAATTATAAATATTTATAATGCTGATTTAGAGTGGCCACTGGACCACTGGGAAATTACCGGGAATTTTTACATGAATCGGGAATTTCGTTTAATTTACAATAACAGAACTTAAAGTGTATAAAATAATTGTGAGTTTTAATTTCAACAGAAATAGATCGTAATGAAACGTCTTTAATGATAAAAAATATCTGTAAAAATATTTATCGAGTAAAAAAAGCCATGGGATTGTTTTAAAAGAATTCCTGTTTTTCCATCCTTTCAAGAAACTTCCCAATTTTCCACTTTTTCTGTTTTGGCTGAAAATTAATTTTTCATGGTTAAAAATTCATTTTTTTGTTAAAATTAACTTTTTTGTTGAAAATTCAACTTTCTTCTAAAAAAGTCGCCCCTTTGGTACGAAAATTCAACCATTTAGTTACAATGATTTTGTTGAAAATTTAATTATTTTGTTAAAATTTTTGTTGTTGAAATTTCAACTATTTTGGTGGAAAATTCGTCGGTTGGGGTAAAAAATTCATATTTTATGGTGGAAAAGTAATTTGTTCTGGCCGAAAATTCATCTTTCTTGGTTGCAAATGACCTTTTTCTTAAAAATTCAACTTACTTCTAAAAAATTCGTTGTTTAGTTTGGAAATTCAACCATTTGTTTGAAAATGGAATATTGATTGCTTGAACATTGGACTATTTGATTCAAAATTTGTCTTTGTAGGTTGAAAATTCAAGTTTGTTTGAATGTTCATTTATATTGTTAAAAAGTCATCTTTTTTTGGTGAAAATTTAACTTTTTTGATGAACTTTGATGACTTTTTAGATAGAAAATTCGTCCTTATTGTTTGAAAATTCATGTTTTGTGGTAGGAAAATCATCCTTTTGAAAATTCTTTTTTTTGTGGTGGAAGAGTCATTCTTTTTGGCTGAACATTCATCTTTCTTAGTTGAAAATGGTCTTTTTGGTTGAAAATTCAACTTTAAAAAAAAATCTTTTTGCACCAAATTCAATTCCTTTGTTAAAAATTCAACAATTTTCCTTGAATTTCGTATCTTTTGTTTGAAAATTTAACTATTTGATTATAAATTCAACTGTTTTAATAAAATTAAATTTTTTTGAACATTCAACTATTTGGTTGAAAATTCATCTTTCCTGGTTTAGTTTTATATTTTTTGTTGAAAATTTAACTTTTCAGGTTGATAATGCAACTGTTTTCTAAAAAATTCATCTTCCTGGCTTGAAAATTCTACTATTTGATTTAAATTAAAACTGTTATTGTTTGAAATTGAATTTTTTTTTGTTTGAAAATTTGACCATTTGGTTGAAAGTTCAACTAACTGGTTAGAAATTCAATAATTTTTATAAAAAGTAAATTATTTTATACGAGATTTTATAAACTATTTAACTCTTTAACTTGACAACTCAACTCTTTTGTCAAAAATTCGTCTTTGAGTTGAAAATTCATCTCTTTTCGTTGAAAATTCAACTATTTTTTGCAAAAAATACAATATATTTCGAGTTGGAATCTTAGGAATTTAAAGCATTTTATACTGAATTCTATATGGTGCCTATATATTAATTTAATGGAAAATAGTTTATTCTCCTATTTTCGTGAAAAATCGCCCTATTTTCCATGTTTTGAGAGAATTTTGGGCTGTAAAGTCTATCTCGTTACCGAATTTTTTTTTATTCGGAAGAAAGCGAAAATGTTTAAAAAACTTCAGTGTCGACATTTAGCTTTTATAATTAAAGTTAGTGAAAAATTGACCCTTCATCATTTTTAATGTTTCATTTTTTAAGTTTAAATTTGAATTAAATTTAATTTGGAAAAATTTCGAGATGTAAAAATCATTTAATGGAGGTTACAGTTGGTTGTTTAAAAAAAAAAAAATTATTTTATTCAAATATATTTTGGTTTTATTGATTTGATTTTTCAGTATTTTTCTGTTTGAACTACACATTTTTTTCTGCGTTTGTTGAATATGTTAAAAACCTATTCCGAGGGCTTTGGAATATTTCTTTTTCATATTTTAAGCTTATTAACTTAAATTATTTTAAAATAGAACAAGTTTCTAGTTTACGTTTTCTATTTTTAAAGAGTTATCTTCATTTTTTATTATTGTTACATTTAAAGGCTTTCAAGTTATAATAAATTTTATGTTCAAGTATGCTTAGTATTTTAATCAATTTTATTTCCAAAAAATATATAATTTGAATCTATTAGGTAGAATCTCTAATATCAACCCGAATTTCAATTATTTTAACAAAAAAGGAAATCTTTTAAATTTCATCACTTTTGGAAACAGCGAAGCAGCTTCCTTTTCTGAAAAGTATTTTTCGGACTTAATTGTTGATCATAATTTGAAAAAATGACACAAAAAAATCGGATAAATAGGGAAAATAGACATCGGCATAGAATGGCTTATAATAAAAATTGCAAACGTAATTTGCATAACTTGCAATTTTATTAACTTTGTGTAGGAATTTCTATAACAGGAACCATAGTCCGTCTCCTTTTTTACTTAATCCCCTTTTCCCCCTTAAATTCGAAAAATCTCCTAAAACATCTTAAATCGAGAATTTTGACCCAATTTTTCCTTTTTTTTTAAATACGTTTTGATTTTTTTTAATCATAACCAGAAATCCAAGACATTAGAAAACAGGATGCATTGAAAGAGATTATTTTTGATGATACCAATTTCAAATATTTCCTAAATTATTTATTTGCCAATTTTTTAGATTTGAAGGGCATCGTTCTACTATTGAATTCTTTTGAATAAAATTAATGTTTCTACTGTATTAAATTCAATTTTGAGCGCATCAAGTTGAATTCTCAATTTTTCAATCAAAAGGATGAATTTCCTACCAAAAAATACGACTTTTCAACTAAAATAATTAATCCTCAAACGAGAAAATAAATTTTTAACAAAGTAGTTCAACTTTTAACCAATTAGTAGAATTTTTAACCAAAAAATATACATTTTAAACCAAAATCTAATATTTTATATTTTAATAAAAAAGATTTTAATTTTAAATAAAAGACAGTTTAATCCGTCTAAAAAACATACAAATTTTCAACAAAATAGTTGATTTTGCAACAAAATTGGTCTATTTTCAGTCTAAAAAGACGAATTTTCTGAAAAATGTGAATTATCAACAAAAGAGTTAATTTTCAACTACAATGATGAATTTTCTGCTAAAATAGTTGAATTTTCAACCCAAAAAGACAAATTTTGTACAGAACAGTTGAATTTCAATCAAAAAAGATGAATTTTTAACAAAATTGAAGATTTTTCAACAGAATAATATAATTAATTAATAACATTTTCAATCATGAAAGATGAATTCTTATCGAAAAATGCAATAGTTCATGTTTTAACAAAAAAATATTTTGATTTCAAATAAAAAAAAGTTTAATTCATCCAAAAAAGAATGATTGTCAATAAATAAGTTACATTTTCATCTAAAGAGATGAATCTTCAACCAAAAAAAAAATTAATTTTGAAGACAAAAAGACCAGTTTTCTACAGAACAGTTGAATTTCAACTAAAAAAGATAAATTTTTAACAAAATTGCTGATTTTTTAACAAAATACATAATTATATTTTCAAAAAATTAATAAAATTTTTAACCATGAAAGATGAATTCTCAATTAAAAATGTAATAGTTGATATTTCAACCAAAAAAGATTTTAACATTAAAAAAAAAATAATTGAGTTCATCCAAAAAAAATGGACTTTTGAGGAAAATAGTTAATTTTTCAACAAAATTGGTGAACATTGAACCCAAAAAGACGAATTTTCTGAAAAATGCGGTGGAATTTTAATCCCTTAAATATTAATTTTTAACAAATGCGTTAATTTTCAACTAAATATATGAATTTTCTACTAAATTAGTTGAATTTTCAACTGAAATAATGCAATTTTCAACCAAATAGTTAAATTTTCAACAGTGAAACTTCAACCAAAAAGGATGAATTTTTAACAAAATTGCTCATTTTTTTAACAAATTAATTAAATTTGCAACCAATTAATAAAATTTTCATCCATGAAAGACTTATTTCCAATGAAAAAGTAATAGTTGATATTTCAACTAAAAAAGGTTTTTCAGCCAAGAGCGAAAAAATTTTTTAACCAAATTGTTGAATTTGCAAGCCGAAAAGGCGAATTTCCTAGAAAACAGTTAAAATTTCAACCGGAAAATAATTAATTTTCAAACAAAGAAAAGTTAATTTTCAACTAAATAGTTCAATTTTCTACGACAAAAAAGATGAATTCTCAACCATATATATAATAATAGATTTTTCAACTAAAAATAATAAAATTTCAACCTAAAATAGTTTTTTTTATTGTGTTCTTAATAAGTGCTTTTATTTGTTTCTTTTCTATTCTTTTCTATTAATTCTGTTCGCATTCAAGTGGAAAAAATTGATGAGAATAAGTATTCAAAATCTATCTACTGATCAAAATACATTTTTTTAGAGTCGAAAATGCACATTTTTCAATTTTGTTCATCTCTGTTCTTCTTAATTTTTTATCTGGTGTATTTTTATCAGTAAAAAGTTCAAAAGATTTTTCAAAATTAGCTAACAAATTTTTTCAACATAATAATTACGAGAAACCTTGCTAAAGAAAAGGCGCTACTGTTAGAGGGTACTTCCGTTCAATATTCACGAAATATCCATATGATATAAAAAGTATTTAAAAATAAATTAAATCCCCTTTTAACCTTTTTTTTACCTAAAAATTGAGCTACTGAACCGCTTTGATACCTGCTATAGCAAGTTTCATTACAATCACTTTGTTTACAATAAATATTTGTGTGTGATTCTGAGACCAATCTATTTAGATTATTAAATTTTCCAAATAGGAAAAGAAAACAATCCAAATTATTTAAATACATTTCTAAAAATTGCTAAAATTCAATACATTCTTTCTACAAAAATTCAAATAAAAAGAAAGATTTCTTACAAGAAAATTCAGGTAAAACTATGTAAACCCAATTTAAAGAAATCTTGAATTATTCATGAGCAAACTCTGCAAATGGGAAACAATCATGAGTTTAGTGTCTCTATTTAAAAAATTTTTAATTAAGATTGAAAAGAATTCCATTTTATCATGAATAATTTTCGCAAAATAATCAGGAAAAAGATTCATAATTGAAAAGTAAAATTCCTAAACAACTTTTAAAGACTTTTTCTCTTTTTCTCCCTCTTTTTTTGTTATGTCATTCGTGTCTCTAATGAGCCGAAAAGTGAGGTTGTTTAGGAATTTTATTTTTCAATTATGAATCTTTTTCCTGCTTATTTTTCAAAAATTATTCATGATAAAATGGAATTTTTTTCAATCTCAATTAAAAAATAAATATTTAATGTTATTTATGATGTCTCATAATAGACAACTTTTACACTTTCACCTCACATATAATTTTATATCTCATTCAATGAATCGTAATGATCGATCGCGCAAATTGATCACCCTTAGTACAATTTGAATAAAAAAGCGATCAATCAATATACTCGCACGCAGTGAAATTTCAATAGTATTTTTTCGCGCAGCATGTGATAGTATTCTTCCATTGGTCAATTTTATTAATATATTCTGCACTTGATCGAATTTTTTCAAGGCCGATCTGGTTATCATTAAATAATATTCCCGTGCAAGTCTTAGCCACTGTTAATAGTATAACAAACAGGCCCCCTGGAAAAGTTATGCCAGTAAATTACACGCTCGTCGTCGTTACATTTATTTTTTATTTTTCAGTGATGTCACGGATCTCCGACTGGACGGTAATTGACTCTTTGCTCGCGATCCATTTTTCACGCAGCGTCCTATCAAACCTGTAATTTCTTCACTAGCGAAAGTTAGAAAATTCTACCCGTGAATCACTCGATTTCGATATATAAAATAGAGTGGGTAAAAAAAATTTCAGAAATCGCGAACAATATCATGCCTAAAAGTAGTGCATTGGGACCCCCATAAAGAGTACTGAATGTGCAAAATAGTTTTAAAAACATTATTGTCTGCAGAGTTTCATTTAATTTTTTTACAATTTTTGGGGGTGTCTAGAATCTTCAAAATTTTTTCTAGATTTCTGGATACTACTCGTATTCTGAGTAAGAAAATTATGTTTCCATATACCCCTGTACACGGAAAAAATTTATCCGTAAAAAAGTCACGAGCTAGTAGCTAGGTCTCGGATATGAGAAAAATTCATCGAATATTAATGTATTTTCGTAAATAAGTTGCGAACTTTGAGAAAGAATTGATGAACTCGATGTGAAAATTCTAAAACGGTTCATCACTTTTTCTTGCGTGAATAATTACAAAAATATTGCGAATGATTGGGAAAAGATTCTCAGCTGAGCACTCACGAGCTTGCCCGACAAATCTGGGAACTGGAAAGTAGGTTCGGCTGTACGTGGCCCCGCACACACTCTCACCAAAACGCGCGGTGCATGCGTGCGCTCGCATGTGTGGATAGAAGTTTTGTAATACCTATTTTGTTTGGCCTCGATGGCTGCGCGTGTTTACGCACTCCTGGTTTATGTTTAGAAACTAGTGAGTCAGCTGTCTTTGAGGGTTCGAATCTTCTGAGATGCGAAGTTATAAATTAATATAAATTAAATCGCACAAATCAAATTTTTCCTCTTTATATTTCAGTCTGAAATTTTCAGAAACTGTTCCCAGGAAATTCGAACTGTTCGTAAAAAGCTTCGAAATTTATCCATACATTTCTCATAGAAATAAGGATGTAACGTTTCATTTTTTCATCTTGTATCCGAGACCTAGCTACAAGTTCGTGAATTTTTCACGTATACATTTTTTCCGTGTAATTAACTTTTTTTCTTGCGACCATGAAAACAGCTAACAAAAATTTTTGAACTTAGAGGGCTTACTTGGGATCAAAACTGGAAACAATACAATAGTATCCTAACATCTGGAAAAACTTAAAAAGAATTTAGACGATAGGAAAAATCTAAACAAAATGAAAATACAAAAAACTTTAAAACTATGTAGATAATAATAATTTTTGAAACTTATTTTACTCGCGCGCGTTATCTAGATTAATTCGATTGATTAGAAATTCAGTACACTTCATAGGGTTCCCAATGCACTACTTTTAGGCATGGTATTGTTTTCGAGTTCTAACTTTTTTTTCGATCCACTCTAATATGAAGTCCCGGATAAAGTGTGGAAACAAAATGAAATATTCAAAGCGCAACCCGCATCGACGAAAACTTTACGATAATGTTACAAGCATTTCGCAAGAGTTCCTGATTTTTGTTTTTCTCTCGGTCTTTGAACCCCCTGGAAATACCCAAAAAAAAATCTGGCATAAGGGGGAAGTGTAAATTTAAGTGAAAGGCGATAAAAATAAATATGCGAGAGGTGAAAAATGATTTTATTTGAAAAAATGAGCTTCAAAAAATCTTTAAATATATTTTTCAGGCCAATTGTCAAACACGAAGTTAAACTTTTTTTAAATATATTATCACAGTATTCGGGATTTTATTTTTTTGTTTTCAAAATTCTTGAAAAAGGATTTTCTCGAAAATCCCACTTTGGGAATCTTTTATTTTTTTCCTTGATAATTAGATAGTAATATGTACTACATATCTTCTAACTTTCGTGTTTGGTAAACCACAGCTTCACATTCTAAAAACTTATTTCTGAAAAATCGAATTTGCTCATTTTTCTCGGTAGCAACGAAAGGTAAAAAAAAGTACTACGATAAAACTTTTAAAAATTTTAAAAGTTCGACGATAAATAACTTTATATTTTGTGATATCTTGCAACATTTGCGAGAAAAAATTAAAAATTAAATTAAGAAAAAAATGCACGGCCTCAAAAGTGGTTAAACCCCAATAAAACTGATAGGGTGCGTTACTTATATATGTAAGCAGAAGCTGTAAACAAATATGGGGAAAAAATAAAAAAGGTGGGTCTTTCCAGAGAATCCTCTTTTTTTTCATTGAATCTTGACAACATTGATGAGAAGAAGATTTTAAGGAAAATCCCATTTTTTTCCCATATTTTCAAAAAAGTTTTTGAGGCCGGGATATTTTTGGTTAATTTTATTTTTTTCTCATAAACGATGCAAGATATGACAAAAGCGTAAGAGGTATTTTTTGTAGAACAATTTATATGACATTCTTTTACCTTTTATTGTTTTCGAGAAAAATCTGAAAATTCGATTTTTCAAAAATAATTTTTTTTAATGAAACCAGTGGTTAATGCACAACGAAACTCAAGAAATATATGATACATAATATCTGCATTTTCTAAACAAAACGAATACAAAATTTTTGAATGTGGTCTTTTTGAGAAAATCAAATTTCAAGAATTTTAGGAAAACAGCCGTCATTTTGTAATTTAAAAAAATTATTTTTTTGGAATCAATTCATACAATTTTTACCATTTTGATTTGAAAATTTGAATCTTATTAAGGATGAAAATTTGTTTTTACAAATAAAAAAGTTACAGAATTTATTTACTAGGCTGATTCGTTTTCCAGCTTTTTTCGGACTGAATTAAAAAAAAAAATTTTAATTAAATTAAATGCATCTACTTCATTAAAAAAAAGTTGCCCACCTATATCAACTTTTCATCTGAAAACCCTTTTTTTCGATCGAACAATATCTTCTGTTCGTTCTTTACATTTGAAAATTATTCAAATTTTTGAAAATTAAAAAATGTTTCCCATTAATTCAAAATTTCTGGAAAAGTTTGTATATGTACGGTTATTACAAGTCAATCCTAATATATGATTATAAATCAAAAAGAAAATTTTTTGCTCAATGTAGAATTTTTTGAAAATGTGTAAAAAACATGTTTTTTGGGTAGAATAAAATATACACATTTTCGAAAAATTTGAATATGTCGATCCAGCAAAATATTCTGATTCTTCAGAGATTTTTTTTTTGTGATTTAGGGATTTTTGATTTTTTTTGCGACTTTGGAACGTTTTAAACATGACTGAAAATTTTTTTACATGAAAAAAAAAATAATAACATGTTTTTTTGCTCAAGCTGAAGAAATTTCAGGTTCGGCATATTCAATTTTTTCCAAAAAAGTGCACATAACTCAATTTAGAAGCACATGCTTCTTGCACATTTAAAAAATTCTAAATTATACAAAAATATGTTCTTTTGAATTTCTAATTCTAAAAAGGTTTTTTCAAATCATAACCGTACATATAAAAAGGAATGAAAATAAGATATTGTTTCCATTTAAAACTTTTTCAATTTTAAAAACTACAATCATTTAATTCTTTTATTTTTACGTTTTGAATGAGGCATTGTCTAAATGCCTAAGTGTACCAAAAAAACCCGGCTATTTGTACTGAAATTTTGGTACAAATAGCCCCTTTTCCTGTTATCGTTATTCTTACAAAAAAAAAGCCAGCTATTGTAAACGAAATTTCGGTATACGTGGCCACAGCTTTAAATTATAAACTTTCAAATTATTTTTATTCTTGAATTTCAAATAATGGGATTTTAAAAAGTATAATTGTTCTATTTCCATTTCAAACGTTTTAATTCAGCTCAAGTTTGATTACTTTAAACAAATTTCAGCTCTTAAATTGAAGTCTTGAAGGTAATTTTTAAAGTATTTAGTTATTCAATTTTACTCGTATGTTCTTTAACCTTTAATTTTCTTAATTAAAATTGTGCAATTATCTGAACTTTTAATCAACTGTAATCTTTTGCAATAATTTGTAATCTCCTGCCATAGTAATAACTTAGAATTTCCATTAAATTTTCTGAAAAATTGGGGATCATTTACTTTCAATAATTTTTTATAAAAGATTGGAAATCAATTGAAAATTTATAACGTGTCCACTTGAAAGCTATAACCATTCTTTTCACGCAATTTCTTTCCCTGGAGGTGTTTAGATCAATTTATTTTATAAAATCAGCTAAAAAATAATATCTTCACATGAATCCGAATCCGAGGCTTGCAAATGTCATGTGGGTAAAAGTCAGTATCTAAATGTTTCTTATGGTTTTATATAGTTGATTTTTTAACGAAAAAATATGAATTATCAACCAAGAAGATTAATTTTCTACCAAAAAATATGAATCGTCGACAAAATACATAATAAAGTTTTAATAAAAAAGATGGCTGCTTCTAGAAAAAAGGTCAATTTAAATTTTAAAAAAACACGAATTTTAAACAAATTACATGAATTATCAGCTAATGAGATTACTTTTTTACCTAAAAGATTAATTTTCAACCAAATAGTTGAATTTTCAACTAAAAAAAGATAAATGTTCAACTCTAAATGGAATAGTTCAATTTTAAGTTGAAAAAATTAATTATGTTGTCACCGAATCCATTTCATATCAGGCAGATTTTGCTTCAAGTTGCAGAATTTCTCAGGGACAAAATATGTTGTTTTTTGGAGGAAATTAGGTGACACGTATTTTTTCGATTTGAGGAAAAAATTTCCGGTGTAATTCACTTCCAATCCGGAGTAATTTGTAATTCAGTTTAATCCACTTATAATCCAGAGTAATCAAGGTAATTCGGAGTAATTTAAATAGATAGTCCAAATAGTTTGCAACAATATTTTGCTGAAAATTTGTTGTTTTTTTGTTGAAAATTAACTTGACTAAGTCAGAATTGAACTATTCCATTCTTGGTTCAAAATTTTTTTTTTATTTTGCAAATTCATGTATTTTGATGAAAATTTGTCTTTTTTGGTCAAAAATTAATCTATTTCGTAGAAAATTCAACAATTTTGTTGAAAAGTCATTTTTTCGGTTAAAGATTCTTGATATTAGTTGTAAATTCATTTCTTCTATTGGAAATTTAACTATTTTGTGAAAAAATAGTTGTTTTTTTGGTTGAAAACTTATTTTTTAACTGAAAATTTAACCGTTCCAATTAAAATTTCATCATTTTAGTTGTGA
>CAKNYM010052222.1:87715-105641 GCA_932195095.1 Andricus curvator
CTGAAAATTTAACCGTTCCAATTAAAATTTCATCATTTTAGTTGTGAATTCATGTCTTTGATTGGAAATTTAACTCTTCCATTTTTGGTGAAAAATTAATCTTTTGTAGTTGAAAATTCAACGATTTTGTTAAAAACTCATCTATTTTGTTGAAACTTCGTCTTTTTCGATTGAAAATAATTCTAATTTGTTGAAAATTAAAGAGTTTTTGTTAAAAAGTATCCTTTATGGTTGAAAAGTCAACTGTTATGTTAAAAATTTGTCTTTTCAGCTGAGGATTGAACTATTTTGTTGAAATTTCGTCTTTTTTTATTAAAAATAAATCTAATTTGTAGAAAATTTAACGATTTTGTTAAAAAGTTATTTTTTGGTTAAATATTCTAGGTATTAGTGGCAAAGTCATTTCTTTTCCTGAAAATTCAATTATTTCGTAAGAAATAGTTGTTTTTTGGTTAAAAATTTATTTTTCAACTAAAAATGTAACTGTTCCAGTTGAAGTTTCATAATTCGATTTAAAAAGTCATCTATTTTGTAGTTGAAAATTCGTCTTTTTCGATAGAAACTTAATTTTCTCGGTTGAAAATCCAACTGTTTTGTTAAAGTGTAATATATTTTTATGAAAATTAAACTATTTTGTTAAAAGTAATCCTTTTTGCTTGAAAATTCTAAAACTCACGTTTCCTCTAACTAAGGAACAACATATTTTCTCCCTGAAAGATTCTGCGACTTGAAAAATAGAACCTGCCTGTTTTTAAATGGATTTCGTCCAGTGTACATGAAAGCTTACGCCATCACGTATATTTTTATATATTTTTTGTTGATAGTATTCTTAACAGGCAATAAGAAATTTAATGTTAATAATAGCCTGAGGAATCGGTTTAAACTGAAGATCATTATCGGAAATGTTTTCGTCGGCTTTAATTTCATAACTTATAAGAAGTTGAAGTTCTTGCCCGGTTTTAAGTTATTGCAAATAATGAGCATAATTTGATACCGGTTAGAAGCAAGTACTGAAGTACTTACTTCCCGATCTGCAGGTGGAATTTCATGACAGAAATGTTGCATGTGGTGGATCCTGTTTTTCTGTGACACGCAGGGAGTGAGACCATGCGTTAAGTTTTACGGCGTAATCGTTTCCTACATTACTGTCATTTTATGCGGGCTGATGAGATAATTCGCGAAACAAAACGCAAATGCAAAATCGATTCGTAAAATATACTCTTGGGTAATATGAAAATGGCACGCTCTGAAGTTTAAAATTCTAAGTTCAATAAGTGCCGCAGGATACATTCGGGATTCGCGTGCGTATAATTTAACAAAAGCGTTTCTACGCTGATGCAATAATCATGTCTAATTCTAATAGAAAATAAACAAAAATAATAGAAAATTAATTTATTATTATCAAATTTAACATACATAATTCTAGATTAATTGGAAAACTGGGGAGAAATTTCCCTGTCTTCTTATTAATAATAATAATCTTCCAATGCATTCATTCAGATTGTCCACTAGGGTGGTCCAAAAAAACTTTTTTGCTAGAGGGCTATTTTGTGAGGCTCCCGGAAAAAGAAATTGCATTATTTTTTTCTTCAAATTAGTCAATATTAAGACGTGCCCCCGAATCTTTGAAATTAAAATGTGGAAACAGCATATACACGGAAAAAATGTATCCGTAAAAAAGTCACGAACTAGTAGCTAGGTCTCGGATATGAGAAAAATTCATCGGATATTGATGTATTTTCGTGAATAATGTGCGAACGTTGAAAGAAAATTGACGAACTCGATGTGAAAATTCTAAAACGGTTCATCACTTTTTTTACGTGAATAATTACAAAAATATTACGAGTGATTGGGAAAAGATTCTCAGAGCACTCACGAGCTTGCCCGACAAATCTGGGAACTGGAAAGTAGGTTCGCCTGTACGTGGCCCGCACACACGCTCGCCCAAACGCGCGGTGCGTGTGTGCGCTCGTATGTGTGGCTAGAAGTTTTATAATACCTATTTTGTTTGGCCTCGATGGCTGCGCGTGTTTACGCACTTCTGGTTTATGTTTAGAAACTGGTGAGTCAGCATTCTTTGAGGGTTCGAATCTTCTGAGATGCGAAGTTATAAATTAATATGTATAAATTAAATCGCACAAATAAAATTTTTCCTCTTTATATTTGAGTCTGAAATTTTGAGGAATTGTTCGTAGGAAATTCGAAATGTTCGGAAAAACTTTGAAATTTATCCATACATTTCTCATGGAAATAAGGATGTAATGTTTCATTTTTTTATCTCGTATCCGAGACCTAGCTACAAGTTCGTGACTTTTTCACGGATACATTTTTTCCGTATAGGTAATCCACTAGACCGGTTGGTTACCGGAACTAATAATAGGTGGTAATCCGAGTAATCCAATGTAATCGTAGTAATCTAGTGTAATCCACTTGTAAACCGGGGTTATTTAAGTAAGTCGGAGTAATCCACTTCTTATCCGAAGTAATCCACTTGTAATCCAGTTGTAATATGAACTAATCCAGCTCGAATCCGGAGTAATCCACTTGTAATCTAGATAATTTGAAGTAGTAGTAGTATACCATTAAGCCATTTCCCTTTCAGGGTAGGCGTGACACTACCCGATTCGGGTAGTGTTTCTAGGTGGATAGTTTCTTGTAGTAAATAACTACAAGTGTGGGCTCACCACAAAAAAATTTACAACAAAATTTTTCACCACAAAGTAATTTAGGTAATTCAAGTAAACCACTTGTAATCCAGCGTAAGCCACCGGTAATCCAGCTTAATGCACTTGTAATCCGCGTAATTCGAAGTAACTTCAGTAATAATGATATTAATTAATAAAAGGGGGAAAAAAAAACTTCATTAATTACTTGTAACCGCGAGAATAATACAGGTAATTTGCATAGGCAATACAAATAGTTTTCAACTATTTTGTTTACATTTTTTGTGTTGAAAATTAATTTTCTATACTGAAAATTTAACTGTTCCATTTTTAGTTACAAATTTATCTTTTTTAGTTAAATATTCATGCATTTTGTTAACAATTTGCCTTTTTCGATCGAAAATTAATCTTTTTCCTTGAAAATCCACGATTCTTGGTTGAAAAATCAATAATTTTGATAGAAAATTTAACTATATTGTTGAAAATTGTTTTTTTTTTAATCAATTTTTGCAACTGAAAATTTAAATATGCCGTTTTTTGTTGAAAATTTTTCTTTTTTTTTGGTTGAAAATTTGAGTATTCCATTTTTAGTTACAAATTTATCTTTTTAGTTGAATATTAATGCATTTTGTTGCAAATTTGCCTTTTTCGTTCGAAAATTAATCTTTTTCGTTGAAAATCCTCGATTCTTGGTTGAAAATTCAATAATTTTGATAGAAAATTTATCTATATTGTTGAAAATTGTTTTTTTTTTTTTTCAATCAATTTTTTCAACTGAAAACTTAAATATGCCGTTTTGTATTGAAAATTGTTCTTTTTGTGGTTGAAAATTTATCTTTTTGTGGTTGAAAATTTATCTTTTCACTTGAAAATTCATATATTTTGGTAGTAAATTGATTTAATTATTTTGATGAAAAATTGAACTATTATATTCAACATCCGTTTTTTTCGTCGAAAAGTAATTTTTTGAGCAAAAATTGAACAATTTCATTCTTTATTATATATTTATCTTTTCTAGTTGAAAAATAATCTTTTTGGTTGAAAATTTAACTATTTCGTTAAAAATTTGTATTTTATAGAAAATTTAACTATATTGTTGAAAATTAGTTTTTTTTTAAATAAATTTTTTCAACTGAAAATTTAAATAAGCCGTTTTTCGTTGAAAATCCACGATTCTTGGTTGAAAATTCAGTAATTTTGATAGAAAATTTAACTATATTGTTGAAAATTGTTTTTGTTTTTATCAATTTTTCAACTGAAAACTTAACTATGCCATTTTCTGTTGAAAATTTTTCTTTTTTGGGTTAAAAATTTATTTTATCACTTGAAAATTCATATATTTTGGTAGTAAATTAATTTAATTATTTTGACGAAAAATTGAACTTTTATGTTCAACATCCGTTTTTTTTTGTTGGAAAGTAATTTTTTTGGGGCAAAAATTGAACTATTTGATTTTTTATTATATATTTATCTTTTCTAGTTGAAAAATAATCTTTTTGGTTGAAAATTTAACTATTTTGTTAAAAATTTATATTTGTTAACAGAAAATTATTCTTCTTGGTTAAAAATTTATTTCTTTGGTTGATAATTCAACTATTTTGTTGAAAACTTTTTTTTAAATGACCTTTTTTAGATGAAAATTCAACTATTTGGTTGAAAATTAGTGTATTTTGTTAAAAATTTCCTTTTTTGGTAGAAAATTAATCTTCCTAATTGAAGACTCAACTATTTTTTCGAAAGGTGAATTACTTTGTAAAGGATTCATTTGTTGGCTAGAAATATATAATTTTAGTTAATAATTCATCTCTGGTTGAAAATTTAACTATTTTGTTATTTTTCGATAAAAAATTAATCTTCTAGGTCAAAAACTCATGCTTTTGGTTGAGAATTAATTTAATTTGTTGAAAATTAAACAATTTTGGTAAAAAGTATTCTTTTTGGTTGAAAAGTCAACTAGTTTGTTGAAAATTCATCTTTTTTGGTGGACTTCAACTGTTTTGGATTTAAAATTAAAATCTGTTGTGGTTGAAATATCAGTTTTAAATTTTTCATTGAAAATTTGTCTCTTTTGGCTAAAAAGTCATTTTTTGGATGAAGATACTTAATTTTAGTTGAAAATTCATCCCTGTGGTAGAAAATTGAACTATTTGTTTAAAAATTATTAATTTTTGTTTGAAAATTTATGTTTTAACTGAAATTTATACTTTCCAAGTTGAAGATTCATAATTTTAGTTAAAAAATCATTTTTTAGTTGAAAATTTAATGGTATGGTGGAAAATTGATCTTTTTTAGCTGAAAATCAACTTAATGGTTTATAAAATTGATCTTTTTTGCACGGAAAAAATTGTAGTTTAAACAGAAAATCACTGAAAAATCAAATCAATAAAATTAAAATATATTTATATAAAGTAATTTTTGTTTTGAAGCAGCCAAATGTAACCTCGATTCAAGGATTTTTATATCTTTTTTAAATCGAAGCTTTAAGTGCACATTTTTGTTTAGTAAGAAATACGGAGAAATGAAATAAGTTTTAATCTAAGTTTTAGAAAATTACAAATATTTAAAAACAAGTTTTGTTATTAATTCCAGTTATTTTAATTTCAAATAGGACCTTATAATCTGCTTAATTGTAAGGTAAACTGTTAAATCAATTATTATAAATTTCAGACCTCTGTCAAAATTAATCCTTTTCAATAATATTTTTAACATTTACCTCAATTTACGGAAAGATATCTATTTTTTTTCTTCAAATTTTGCTTAAAGGGCGTTTTGAAATTAGCAATTTTTAGAAATGTGTGATTTTTTGGATTATTGCTTTTCCTACTTGGAAAGTGTAATAATCTGAGTAGATTAGTTCAGAATCAACTACAAAAAGAATATTACTACTATCATCCATTATGTGTGTTATTAATTCAAGAAAGTAATAACTTTTCGAGATTTGATAAGAAAGAACTTAAATGAACGAAAATTGTTTAAACAAATGCAAAAACTCTTTAAAAAAAAATTATATTCCAAAAATTCATCAAGTGTGTTATTAATTCCAGAAAATACGAACTTTTCATGATTTGGAACGAAAACAAAAATTGAAACAAATATAAATTGCTTAAACAATTGAAAAATGCCTGAAGCGAAAAATGTTATCTCAACATGTACATAAAGTTCTTCCCCTTGCCTGGAAATGCTCCGTTGTTTATTTTCAAATTATTAAAAAAATACATTTATTTTATTGGCCAAGGAAAATGAAAAATTAATCAGGAAAAAATCAGGTAATTTTGAAAATGAAGTTTTGCAACCACCTTGTTTTATTCATCCTCAATTTTTTTCCACCTTGCAGTTTTTTCAGTTTTTCAAATCATTTTGCCTTTTATTTTGAACACGATTAAATCCGGTCTCTCTAAGGTGTAAGAAATGAAAAAAGTTGAAAAAAGCCCCAAGCTAATAAGCCTCATTGAATAATAATTTTTTCCACTTTAAATTCCCTCTCGTATCTTTCAAGTACACATTTTCCAATTTGCATAAAGTTGTTAAATTCTATGCACAAGCAATTCCACTTGACTTATTTTGTAAGGTATGCGCCTGCTGTGCACGCGTTCAGGTACTGCACAGAGGAATTTGTAATCGTATAAAAGTCGCGGGCGGAAAAAAATAGTCGACGATTGACCCCGCGAGTTGTCCAATCGCAAAGGATGATGTTTACGGGTAATAAATAAATCGAAATCGACGGTCGTACGTGAATAGGTGATTTTCCAGTCACGTGTGAAAGTACCATAGGAATTCAGCGCCTCGAGCCGGTCCCCTGACCTTTCTAGGTAGGCTCATTGCTGCATGTCGTTGCGAATCGAGTGTGTGATGCCGATAGTCGCGGGCTGAGGCCGAGACCTTCCTCCCAGTGGGAGTAATCGGCACACTGACCAAGTGACGGACACCGCTCCCTTTGTCTCGTGGTGAAATTTATTCTCATGTATACTTTGCGGAAGTCTGCACTCTGCATGCCATAGTCCGCAAGTCCTCCTCACAGAATTTCCACGAGATATTCCTACCGCGATAAGAGGAAGGGGGTCAAATCGACTTTCTTTCCAAAGATTAACTATTGTCTCAAGAAAAAAAGGGGAATATCAAATATAGGAGGTGATTCATTCATTCATTATTTCATCAGACTTGAGTCCTGACAGGCTTTCCCCTATTCCCCTCATGGAGAAAAATGGATTGTAGCCGGTAATTTAAAATATGTTAGCGGATATTATCTTGCTCTCTAAATTCGAATGAGTTAAATGTGATTGATTCGAAGTCAATTTTGACTGATTTAAATATTGCGGATTTGACGACTGACAATCTGGTAAAAGTGACTTTTTATATCAGTGAATTTGACTCACTGATTTTAGCAGTAATTTTGAGTGACCCAATCTCTTGGAATTAGAAACTTAAAAACAAAAACCATTTTCAACCCAAAATGGTGTGGTTAAATTTTTAATTACAAAATTAATTTTCAAGAAAATATTTCAATTGTCAACTAAAAAAGAATTTTCAACAAAATAGTTAAATTTTCAACCAAAGAGATGAATTTACGTCTCAAAAGATGAATCTTCATCAAGAAAAGGAATATTTAAGAGAGTGGTTCAACCTTCAACCAAGTAATAACATTTTTAATGCAGAAATGAATTTTACGCCAAGAAAATTAATTTTCTACCGAAAAGGACGAATTTCCTAACCAATATTCATTTTCTACCAATTAAAACAAATTTTCAACAAAATACATATTTCAATACATGATTTTCAAGCAAAAAAAAACGAATTTTTGAACAAAATAGATAAATTTTTAACTAAAAAGATCAATTTTCAACCAAGAGTATGAATTCTCAACGGGAATGATAAATCTTGAACAAAAAAAAATTAAATAAATAGTTCAACTTTTAACCAAGTAGTTAAATTTTAAGAACCAAAAAAAAATAATTTTGCTAGAAGAAAATTAATTTTCTACCAAAATAGATGAGTAGATCAACAAAAAAAAGGATTTTTTAACAAAGTGGATCAAATTTCACTCATGTAACACAATTTTCCAAAAAAGACGAATTTTCGAACCAAGATTTGTTTGCTGCCTAAAAAGAAAAATTTGCAACAAAATAAATGATATTTCAATTAAATAGTTGAATTTTCAACTAAAAAAAAAAAACGAATTTTCAACAGAATAGTTGCATTTTTAACCAAAGAGATGAATTTTCATATAAAATGATGAATCTTTAACAAAAAAGGCATTTTTAACAAAGTGGTTCAACTTTCAACCCATTAATAAAATTTTCAATGAAAGAAATGATTTTTGCGCCAAGAAGATTAATTTTCTGCCAAAAATGACGAATTTTCGAACCAAGATTTATTTTCTTCCAATGAAGACAAATTTTCAACAAAATAAATGATATTTCAACCAAATAGTTGAATTTTCCACTTAAAAAAAACGAATTTTCAACAAAATAGCTGATTTTTCATCTAAAAATGATGAATGTTCAACAAAAGAATAGAATTTTTAATAAAGTAATTCAACTTTGAATCAAATAGTAAAATAATTATTTAAAAAAGTTGAATTCTCAACACAAAAATGTAATAGCTAATGTATGAACAAAAAAATATTTGAATTTTAAATAAAAAACATTCGATATTTCAACCAAAAAGATATTAATTTTAAATAAAAAACGGTTGAATTCAACCAAAAAAGATAATTTATTAGATTTTGTTTAGGATTTATTTTTTACCAAAAAAGACAAATTTTCAACAAAATACGTGAAATTTCAAGGAAAACTTGAATTTTCAAATAAAAAGGTGAATTTCAAACAAAACAAAAAAAGATTTTTTTTAAACAAAAAAAGTTGATATTCAAAATAAAAGTGATTTTAATTTTAAATAAAAAACAGTGAAATTTAACCAAAAAACGAATTTTCAACAAAATAGTTGAATCCTCAATCAAATAGTTCACTTTTTAACTAAAAAATTTCAATTTTCAACAAAAAAAAAAAATTTTCAACAAATTAATTTAATTTTTAACCAAATAATAACATTTTTTTTAAAAAAAGGTGAATTTTCACCAAATTACATTTTTTTAAACTAAAAAAAGATAATTTCTTAACAAGAAATGGAAAAGTTCAATTTCCAGTTTAAAAATTGATTTTCTAACAACAAAAATAATTTTAAGCTAAAATGACGAATATTTAGTCAAAAAATGAATTTTTAACAAAGTAGTTCAACTTTCAAGCAAGTACTTGATTTCTCAACCAAAAAATGTAATAATCGATATTTATCAAAAATTCTCAATAATTACTGCAAGAAAAAGTTACATTTAATATAATTCATATAGAAAATTTGAAAAATATCTCAATGCTTCATTTTTATTTCAAGAAATAATGGCAATTAACAATAATTAATTGTTTAGATAAAGATATTTGTTTATGTTCATCGATTATTATTTTTTCATGACTAAAGAGCTCAAGAAAAGTTGAAAAATGTAGAAAAAATCGCAACTGCCCAAGTTAATTCTGAAAAAGAATAAAAGACAAGAACAACATTTTTTAAAAGTATATGGTTTTTAATTTTAATTAATTATCATTTCTGTACAACTAAAAAGATTAGCAAAATTTGAAGAATGCAGAAAAAGCGGCCTAGATTATTTTATGAACAGATTGCTATAAACAGTGATTGATTGTTTCAACAATTAGAAAAACATTAAAATATCATTAGCACTTATCATGTTGCTTATTCAAAACAAATTGTGTAATTAAAAGTACAACAAAATTAGAATAAACACCAAAAATGTATGCGATATCTCATTTTTGCACTTATATGTTTTTTTTTGACCTTACAAAAGGGGCTTACGGGGGTTGAATTCAAAAAGTAATTATTAATTCGTATTCTATTATCAGTTCTAAAGAAATACGTGTTCGTTTTTTTGGGAACCTCATAAATCTGGGGGGGGGGGGTGAAAATTAACAAACAGAATTTGCAATGTTTTCATGGACCACCCTAAAATTCATTTTTTTTTAAATTGAAAATTGAAATACTACTTTTTCGAAAGAGGAAAAAGTACTTCAAAATTTCAACTCTACCGTATTGAGCAAGATCAATATTTTAGAATACGCAAAACGCAAGAAAATAGAGATTTTTAAATAGAAGAATTAAAATAAATTGCACGCGTTCAGAATTTAATCACATCCAAATAGTATGAAAATGTGGAAAATTTAAAATTATAGCATTAAATGTACAATAAAAATCGAAAAATCGATTGTCTGTACGATTTCAAATTTTTTTTCATACAAATATAAAAAACAGTACGTTTAGACTTTCAAAAATAAGTAACATGTTTTTCTTTTTTTTATTTGCAACTGATTAACATTTTTTCAACATTTCTTCGCTCACGTTCGCGGTTGTACTGAGGTTAGGCATTGGTTCATACTTGTGTTCTAAATCAGTTTTACCGTTGAATTGATTTCTTAACGAGTCTCAGAAAATGATCTGCTTGAGGCAAGACATTTTTTTCGAAAATAATAGCATTACAAGAAACTAGCAGCAAATAGATGGTCTCTGGATTTTTATTTCCTAACATTAAAAATATAAACAATTTAAAAAACCATTATTAAATAAGTTTCTAAATATTACGCTTAAAACATTTTTGAAAAAATAATTAATAATTTCATAATTTCGAATTGAATACGGTTGAAATTTAAAAAAATATATATATTGAACGATTTTGAATTAAAAGCCTTCAAAATCAAACAATTTTAGATTAGGTAAAATTTTGAAAAAAGGGTATTATTTGGATGGAATCTTAAGGAATTGAACTTGTATCATATCTGAACAAAATCATTAAAAATTGAATAATTTGAAATTTATGTATCTGAAATAGAAACAATTTTAATAAGATGCTCTCAAAATTAAAAAATTTTCAAATTAAATTTTAAAAATTGGACAATTCTATTAGAGAAGAGCTGAAATTGTATCATTTCTAATTTGAGTTGTTTAAAATTGAACAATTATATTTTGTGGAGAACCTTGAAATTGAATGATTTCAGATTAAAATATCGAAAACAGGATAATTTCTAAACATTAAAAACTGAATATTTTCATTTTGAAATTGTGAAAATTGGATCATTCAAAATACAAAGTAATTGAAATAGTATTATTTATAATTAAAAGCGTTCAAAATTGAATAACTTAACATGGAAAATTGTTGAATGTAAATCATTTTAAATTCGAAGCGATTAAAATTTGACAATTTGAAATTGAAAACTAAACTGAATGTTTAAAAGTCAAAGCTTCTGACATTATAGACTTATAAAGTGTTATTACATGAAAAAATATACTTAAACATTAAAATTGATTAGAAAATTTTTTCTAAGATCAACAAATAAATGTACCGTCATTTTCATCGTTCGAAATGAACAATGGTGAATTATAAACATTTAGAAATAAAATATTTAAAAAATTGTTCAAAATAAAAAGTAATTTTCAATGGGAAACATTGAAAATGAAAACATTACTACTACGGAACATGAAAATTCAGAACACCTACATTCTAACCAATAAAAATTAAAGAAACTATTTAATTACTGAGGTATAAATTGCGGGTAGTTAAATTTTGATCTAGTTTGATTTCAAATAACACAATGTTTAACTTTTTAATTTCATGTCGTTTAATTTTTAACACTTCATTTAGGCTCATTATTCATGCTTGAAATTGTCCAATCACATATTTTCCAATTTTAAATGATTAATTTTTTTTTAATCTTCAACTAAAAATCGGACCGTTTTAAGATATTACATTGAAAATAAAAAAATAGAAAAATAATACAAAACAAGATTGCTATGCATATATGATTCTTAAGCCTTTCAATTCGAATTTTTGTATCTTCAGTTCAAAATGTTCAATATTTTGGAACATTTTTAAGTAAAAAATAATTCAATTTTCATTGCCTAGTTTGAAAATATTCTCATTATTAAGGCTTAAATTTGAGAAATTATCGACTTATTTTTACATTGTTTTGAATTTCTTCTGGAGGAATTTAATTCAAAATTGTTTAATTACAAATCCTTTCAACTGAAAATTTTACAACTATCAAGACTTCAAATTTGATACAAATCTAAAATTATTTTATTTATAACCGATTATTAAGGCTTTCAATATACAAATTTTAATACTTAAATTTGAAAGTACAATATTTTGAAATTTGGAATTTCAAAACCTCCACAATTAAGAAATTTCAAACCAAATATTTTCGAATTTAAGCTTTTGAAGCAGAAAAAAATTTAGTTTTAAGGCTTCAAAAATTAAACGGTTTCAAAATTGCGCATTCAAAACTATAATTTTTAATTGAATTCATAGAAATTTTAAAGATGATAAATATATTATTAATAAGTATCAATCATATCATGTAGTATCAAGTGACATTCAAAATGATTGGATAGATTTTTTGAATAAAAAATGTGATTTATGTAAAAAAATCACTCTTATTTTCGCCGTTTAAAATAGAAGAATTTTAAATATTGTGAACCTTTAAGGTTTAACTATTTTAAACGCTTTGAAAATTATATGCTTTCTAATTGGAAACTTTCTGAATTAATGGATTGAAACTTGAAGCGTCTAAAATTAACCAATTCCAGACTTCGTTTAAAAACTGAAGCATTCTCAAGTTAGAATCTTGAAACTAATCGTTAAAAATATTAATTTTTTAATTGAGCATCAAGATTTTCAAAATTCATTCGTTTTAATCTAACGTGCAAAATTAAAGCCGTTTGGCAAAAAGGGGCCTAAAACAGTGAAATATCTATTTTGAGAAAAATAAAGAACAGTGAATTCACGTCAGTTTTAATTAATAATCAGATAAATACTCTCAAATGAAAGTAATAAACTCTCACGAAGCGTGTTACGGAATTTGCAGATTGATTTGCATTTAAATGTGACAAAAAGTATTTCATAGAGATAAAAAGGGATCTAACTAACTTTTCTGCTAAGATCCCATTATCAGGATGCATATTCTATTTGCCTTTTCGGGAAATTAAAAACAGTTTCCTGGTTGTCTTTATTCCTTAGTAATTTCCAGTACACTCTTTTTACTTAGGATTCTTGTTTTAAGAACTATATTGAAGAATTAGAATTATACACAGATTTTTAACCTTATTTAACCTCTTTTCGTGGTGACCTTTATCAAAAATTTATTTTTTTTACAATGCTTGGATCCGTCTTTGTTTATAAAATAAGTCATGATTTTTTTTTCTTTACTGAAGAAGTTTTTTTCTGGATAAACTGTATTTTGCAGTTTTAGCAAATAATTGTCCATCCATGTGGTTAAAATTATTTTCATTATTTAATTCCATTTGGGAAGTTTAGTATACTAGGTCTGTCCGGAAATTATCCGACCTTGTCGTATACCAAGAGTAGGAGTTCATTCTGGTTAGTGGTGATAATTTCCCCTTCAAAGTACTCCCATTTGGAAGCCACAACCTTTTTCCTCCCGCTTCCGGAAGCACCTTTCGGAATAGCTATAACAATCGTTTTCCTTTTAGAGGATACTTTAATTAAAGACAGCCAGAAACCTAGGTCAGGACTCTATGGGGGCTGCCGAAGTTGTGTAAGGCCGTGTTTCGACAGAAATTGCTGAATAAGCTGCGGTGAATGGGCAGGTGCGTTGTCGTGGTGAAGGACCCAATTACCACCTTCCGCGGCACATCCCCAAATCTCTCTCTGAACATGAATGGCCAAGTTTTTGGCAACATTTAATGCACAATCTTTATTTGGCGCGTTCCGCCAAGCTATTAAATTCCTTTTATATTCGACGCTTAAAGCAATAAGGGAAAATTACCAACCATTATAGGTCAAGCAGTTTGAACACAGTTTTTATGTTTTTAAGAAATCGTTCAGCTTTTAGGAAATCTTAAATTTTATAGTTTGAAAGTGAAGTACCTATACAAAAAAGTGGGCCATCAAGTTCAGAGGTTCCTTGATGAATGGAGCGGCGCGTAATGATCATACCATTAAAAAAGACAAGTAGTAATCGGGCCTAAAGCCCGCGGTCCTTTTTAATAGAAGTGAAAGCTCCGATGCTCGAGAGGAAAAAACCTGGGCATCTCATCATTTTCGAATCAAATTGCTTTTGGATTGAGATCTATGATCTTTCGTAATAATATCGTTTGATCGTTGAGTTTTAATTAGAGGTGTGCAGTCGTTCATTCAAATTTTCAATACCAATTTAGGCACGCTTGGAACGTTGGATTTTTCGAAATAGAAAAAAATATAACTGTACCTATGTACTTCTTTTTTGAGAGAAAAAAAGAGCCACAAGGAAAGAGTAATTTTTCTATCGAAAATCTCGCAATCATTGTTGGTGAAAACCTGATTGGCTTTTCATTACTTGAAGTTGTTTGATATTTTTTGAAATTTTGAAAATTATATTCACGAATAATCCATTTCAATATAGATAAGGCAAATCTTGGGAAACCTTATGCGAATTGAGAAACATTTGTGCTTTCTAATATTCTTAACGTTTTTTCGGTTTTATGAGCGTTTTTTACCGGAAATTTTAATTTCCTAAACAAAAATCATTAGATTTTGAAGGTTCCTAATTTTTGAACAATTTCAGGTTACGCTGGCGTTTTAAATGAAAAATTGGTATTTTTAAACAAAAATAATTATTGTTTATAATATTGGATGGTAATTTTGGCTTTAGGGTCAGAATAAATAATTCAATTAATTTTTAATTGAACCAAACGTTTCGGCGCACAATGGTGACCGTCATTAATTGACTTATTTATTCTGACTCTAAAGCCAAAATTACCATCCAATATTATAAACAATTATTTTCATCGAGGGTCAATATAATCTCCCCACTGAAAAATAATTATAATTGGAGCAAGATTTGGAATCTTTTAAGAATACTGTGGAGTATGTTAGTGTTTTTGGTCGGAAATTGGTATTTTTAATTGAAAAAAAATTAGATTTCAAATAAGATTCACAACTTTTTAACCATTTTTGGTTATGTTGACATTTTATACCAGAAGACCATATTTTAAGTAAAAAATCATTAGATTTCAAAAAAGTTAAAACGATTTTAAACCAAAATTATTAGATTTCAAAGAAGGTTCACAATTAAACCAATTTCTGTTATGTTATGTTAATGTTTTTTGTCGGTAATTATTGCTATTTAAAAAAAATTAGATTTCAAAAAATATTTACAATTTTTCAACAAGTTTAGGTTATATTGGTGTGTTTCACCAGAAATGATTGTTTTCAAACGAAAATAATTAAATTTAAATCCAATGATTTTTGTTTAAAATAACTGAGTTTACAAGCTTAAACAATTTCGGACTCTCTTAGTTTTTTTCGTGAACAATTGGCATTTTTTTCAAAAATCATTAGATTTTCAAAGAAGATTCATAATTTTGCAACAATTTTAATTTACTTTGGCATTTTACAACGAAAGATTGGTATTTTTAAACAAATATCGTTATAATTGGAACAAGATTTAGAATCTTTGAACAATTTTGGATTATGTTAGTGTTTTTCGCCGGAAATTGGTATTAAAATTTTTTTAAATTAGAATTTAAAGGAGACTCAAAACTTTATCGAAAAATTAAGGTTATGTTGGTGTTTTACATCAGAAATCGGTATTTTTACGAAAAAAATCATTAGATTTTTAAAGAAAATTTAATTTTTTGTACAATAGCAGTTTTTAATATAGATCTCAAAGAAGATTTACAATTTTTGAACAATTTAAGGTTATGTTGGTGTGTTTCACCTGAAATTGTTATTTTTAAACAAACATCGTTAGATTTCAATCTAATGATTTTTGTTTAAAATAATAAAATTTACAATCTTCAACAATTTCGGATTCTCCTAGCGTTTTTAGTCCGAAATTGTTATTTTTATTAAAAAATCATTATATTTTTAAGATTTATAATTTTTGAACAATTTCAAGTAACGTTGGCGTTTACATCGAAAATTGGTATTTTTAAACAGAAATCATTATAATTTGAGTAAGATCTAGAATGATTTAACAATTTTGGATTATGTTAGTGTTTTTCGTCAGAAAAAATTGAATTTTCAGCAGTTGAGAAATGAAAAATATTGAGAATTGAAGAAAATTGAATTGTTGTAAACTAAACTTTGAATTTTCTTCACTTTTAAACCATTTAAAATTTACCTTTGGAAAATTTAACACTTGAAAATTAAACTCTTGAAAAGCTTGAGAAAAAAGCGAATTTCGTATTGAAAACAAGTATTAAAAATGTAATACTTACATAATTTTACATGAGAATTTAATAAATAGAAATTTTAATCCATAAAGGAAAAAGTTTAAAAAGTCGATTCTTTCGAATATGGATCCCCATTCGCAAATGATGTTTTGGAAAATTAATATAGTCATCCAATGGACTCTCAAAAGAGAATTTATGAGATTTTTAAAGAAATTTCAACTTTCCTTTATCTCCTTGTAAATAAAAAAAAGCATTAGATTTAAAAGAAGATTTACAATCTGAAATATTATGTGTTACTTTATGTTAGTATTTTTCGTCTAAAATTGCTATTCTTAATAAAAATTCATTGAATTTCAAAAAGTATTTACAATATTCGTATAATAATAGGGTATGTTAGCGGTTTTTACTGGGAATGGGTTATTTCTACAAAAATCATTTGACTTCGACTTCAAAAATTAAACTTACAGTTTTTAACAACTTTAGGTTGAGTTAGAGTTTTTCGTCGGAAATTGGTATTTTTGAATAAGAATGCAACAGATTGTCTAGATATCGTACAAAAATATTATATATTCAGCAGTTAAGATAACAATTTTCATCAATTATCAATAATTCTGTCCTTCCTTTTCTTTTACATTATTTTTTATAATAGATACTATGAAATACAAAAATGTTGTATTAATATGAACTTTATATTTTAATTTAAAAATTGCGCGAGACAAAAAAAAATCGCGCGCGTTCTGCGGGAGTTTGTTTCCTAGTATTTAACAAATTGTAATAATCTAAAGAATTCAAGACGGTTGGATGTACAGTTAGCTTTTTTTCTATTTCGAAAAATCCAATGTTCCAAGCGTGTCTACATTTTTATTAAAAATTCGAACAGACCACTGCATACATCTTTTTTCCACGCTTCTTGCTTAATCTCATTCTGTTTTTTTTCGTACAGGATGATGAGCCGCCGGAAATCACCTACTGTGTTGTGGAGCAGACGGGAACACTCACGCTTCAGGCGATGACACCAACCTTACCCATGCCAGCAGAAGAGGAATTAAACAAGATGTTTCTGGAGCTCGTTGATGAACTGGACCTGACCCAGGCGAACAGACAAGCCGTACTTGCACTTCCGGCAAATAAGAAATGGCAGATCTACTGTTCCAGAAAGAGTAACGGCACCCTTGAAAATGGTGGAATGAGAACCACTGATCTTAGCGGCGATCCTGAAGATTATATTGAAAGAGTCAGGACTATAGCAAGTGTAAGTTACCATCTTCAGCATCTTGATTTAATCAAGAGGGAAATATGGGACCACCTGTTTTTCGTTTCATTTCCAGATATCCTCTTTTTGATAAGAAAGAAGATTAGATTTCTTTTTCTAAATGCTCTTTTGTCAATGACAGTTTTTCTGTGTCATAAATATATGCAGGCCTGAGATTGTCAAAAAATAAGTGGGTAGGTCCTATTGATATAGTTATTGACCGGGTTGGGGTTAGTTTAGTACTTTTTACCTTTCACTTCCATTTTGGATCATGCCGGAACGATTTTTTTCGTCCGAGATATGGCACATTAACCAATTTAGTTTCATTGAAAGATGTTATAATTTATTGATATACTGGTCCATAAACCCCGTCTGTATAGTTTGTTCGTTTCATTGTTGTATCCTCTTTCAACCATATTGTATGATTAGCTGATGTTAATTGATGTTGACCAGGTAAGAATTTAACTAGAAGATGTTAATTTTTGTTGGTATACTGGTCCATTAAAGAACCTCTCTGTATAGTTAGTTTGTTCTATTGTTGCATCTTCTTTCAACTATGTTGTATGATTAACTGATGCTAATTGATGTTACCCAGGTAAGAATTGAATTAGAAGATGTTCGATTTTGTTGGACTGGTCCATCAAACCCGTCTGTATAGTTGGTTTGTTCTTTGTATCTTCTTCCAACCGTGTTGTATGATTAGCTGATGTTAATTGATGTTGACCAGTTGAGAATTGAATTAGAAGATGTTTGATTTTGTTTGTACTGGTCCATAAAACCCGTC
>CAKNYM010052222.1:105651-133648 GCA_932195095.1 Andricus curvator
TGAATTAGAAGATCTTGGATTTTGTTGGTACTGGTTCATAAAACCCGTCCGTATAGTTGGTTTGTTCTATTGTGGTATCTTCTTCCAACTGTGTTTTATGATTAGCTGATGTTAATTGATGTTACCCAGGTGAGAATTTAATTAGAAGATGTTGGATTTTGTTGATACTGGTCCATAAAAGCTGTCTCAGGGTGGCGACTTCACCGGAAAAGACCGGGAAATGACAGGGAATTTTATTGACCAGGAAAAACCGGGAAATGCCCGGAAATTTTATTAAAAACCAGAAATTTACAATTCTGATCGTAGCAAAGTTCAAGTTTTCATTATTTTAATAATTTAGCTCAATTTAGAAAAGTGATTTCTACTTTATCTACAGTTGCAGGGCATATGAGTGTGTTTATTATGTTACGGATTTATTTACTATTTCACGGTTTATGGATCTTAATTTTTTCAGATTAGTTTAGTATAATCTAACCGAATTATTGTTGAAGAGTACTTATTTATTTATTTCATTATTGTTGAAGAGTACTTATTTTTGTTGACATTAGTTATTCTCATGCATCCAAAAAGTTTTTATTAGAATATGAAATTACGAATATATTTTAAGATACTAAATATTAATACACTTATTTGTTCACGTGCAACTATCATTTAATGCACTTGAGTTAACCTAGAAAATTGAACAATTTTACCGTAAAAACCCGAGAAATGACCGCATGCTTTTTATTAGTTAAAAAAAGGACTTATCATACGATTTAAAGAATGTAATGTTCTTTGAGTCTGATTCTGAAATTTTTTAAATATATCTATACCTTATGAGAGAAAGAATTTTCATTTTTTTTTTCATTATAAGAAAAACCTTTTGCAAAGTTGCTCTGTGAGATTTTTTTCCGCTGACTTAAGTTTGATAATCGAAGTGATGATAACCCAGATATACAGAAACAATCATTTTCTCAGTTTTTTCAAAAAATTGATTAATGACGTATTATTTGCTCGCTCTTAATTTATCTGACTTGGAACAGGGAATTTGATAGAAAATAATTATCGCTTTTATTTTAGGACAGGGAGTTTGGGTAAAGAAATATAATTTTCTTGGAACAGGGAATTTTTTATATTGAACCTGAATTTTTCAAAAGAATTATAATTCGGATTTAGAAGAAAGGAATTGTAAACAATCCCTCAAGGAGTTTTTAGAGTAGAAGTAGTATTTCAAAGTAGAAATATTTCTGAATTTGTTTACATTGTTCGTTGCGAATTCATATTTTTTTTAGTTAAAAATTCAACTACTTGATTAAAAGTTAAACTCTTCTGTTAAAAATCAATTTTTTGGTTGAAGATTTATCATTTTAATTTAGAATTAATCTCTGTTTAAATATGTGACTACTTTGTTGAAAATCAATTTATCTTTTTTGTGAAAATTCAACTATTTGTTTAAAAATTTATTTACTTTGTGGAAAATTCGTTTTTTTTTGTAGAAAATTAATCGTTATGGTTGAAAATTCATCTTTTTGGCATAACATTAAACTATTTCAATTAAAGATTCATTCTTTTAGTTGAAAACTCTTATGTTTGGTTTAAAATTAATTTTTCAAACTAAAATTGTTACTATATCATTTTTGGTTGAAAATTATTAATTTTTTAGTTTAAAATTCAACTATTTGGTTGAAAATTTGTATTCTTTAATTAAAAATTCAACTATTTCATTAAAAATTCATGTGTTTTGTTGGAAAATAGTATTTTTTGGTAGAAAATTAATCTTTTTATTTAAAAATTAATCTTCTTTAAAAATTCATCTTTTTGGTTGAAAATTCAAGTGTTTCAGGTAAATATTCATCATTTTAGTTGAAAATTCATCTTTTGGTTTAAAATTTAACTATTCCAGTCTTATTACCGAAAAAAACATCAAATACCTTCGGGGTCACCTAGTCCAGTCTTTGGTACAAAGAAGTTAATTTTTTTTGGCATGTGTTATTATTAGTATTATATTGTTAATAATAATATGTAGTATTTAAAAAAAGCTGAAAAATAAATTCAGTAACACAAAAAACTGAAATAGACGAAGGAAACGAAAGTGACTTTCATGCAAAATTGCAAACTGCCCTTACGAAAAAATATCATAGGAAAATCAGTATATGCCTATCATGATTTTCATATAATGAATCGCCTATAATTTTTTCGCGATTATAGGAAATTCATTATATAAAATCATTATATAGAAAACGATTATATGATAATCGGCATTAAAATAAAAATACAAAAATATTCAAGGAATTAATGTGCAAATGATTATGCGTAAATAAACTTTTCATAGCAAAAATCAGGACATTCCCTCGATACCTTTGGAAACATTTTTGAATCCATTAAAATTTTTGAAATTTGTTAAAATCTGTTGAAATTCCTGGAAATTTTTTAACCTATTTTGAATTCATTTGAAATCTTTTAAATAGTTAGAAATCTGCAGAAATCATTATTTTTAAATCCATTGAAAATAAAATCAATTTAATTTATTCCCTAAAGTTCTCTAGAAATCTCTTAAATCTTGTGAAATTCTTTCTAATTCCTTGAAATCTTTGGAAACTTTACAGAATTCTTTGACATCCCTTGAAATTTTTGAAATCTCTTGAAATTCTATGGAACCTTTTAAAATTACTTAAAATTTTAAAAATCCTTCGAAAGTTTTTTAATTCTTTCATATCCCTTAAAATCATTGAAATTCGTAGAAATCCCTTGAAATAAAATTTATTTTATTCCCTAAAGTTCTTTACAATAATGTTGAAATCTTGTGAAATTCATTAAAACCCCTTGAAATCTTTGGAAATCATACAAAATTCTTTTACATTTCTTAACATTTGAGAAAAACGCCTTTTTTATTTGAATACAAAATAATATAAAATTGGTAACATATTTTTAATTGAAAATATATGTATCATTTTTTTTTAATGTTTCAATAAAAGGCATAATTTTCTTATCTGAACTGAATATACGCAAGATACTGAAATATTTTCTCCGAATTTTGATGCCGATTTGCTTGTAATTTCAGAGATCAATTTTTGTAAATTAACCGCAAGATTTTTGATAGAAAAAAATTTCATTGATAATCTAAAATCGATCTTCCCCCCAAATTTGTTAGTTTTCTGGAAGAAGACACTCTATTTTTTTAATGGGATTTTAAATGAAAAAAGCTCAATTAAAAAAAAATGAAAAAAGAAGTACTTGTTATTAACTTTTTGTAAATTAAAGATCAAGGAATAATTTTCATCCAATAACTTTCAATTTTGACCCCTCCAATCCCCTTCTTTTGTGGCCGGAAAATGCCCCAAAACATACAAAATATATCAAATTCATGTTAAAGACGGAATTTTTTAAATTTCTTTAATATTAATTATGTTTATTCGATAACTGACAAGTTTCCAAGTATTTTTTAAGTAATTTTCAGTTGTTTAAACAATTATTATTTATTTAAATTATTTTTTTTCTTCGGTAAGTCGTGAAAAGTTGCTATTTTTCGGAATAAATGATACATTTCATGAATTTCGAAAATAATATTTTTTGTTTAACATATTTTGCAATTGTGTAAACAATTTCTATTTGTATAAGTTTTTTTCACTAAATCGTGAAAAGATAGTATTTTCTGGAATTAGTGATGCAATTAAAGAGTGTTAGTAATTGTTTAAACAATTAATATTCATTTACTTTCGCATTTTCGTAAGAAAGGTGGTTATATTCAAATTATTTAAACAATACAATTTTTGTAATCGATTTCTTTGAGATAAGGTAATACTGAATAATAAGCGACATAGTGAGATTACAAAAAAATTAAATTTTTTCCATCTTTCTTATGAAAAGGAGCCAGTGTTATTAATTGTTTAAATACATAATTGCAAACAGTCTTTCACAAAAAATGTATCTCTTAAAATTCATTAACTGCTTAATTAATTCCAGAAAATAATAACTTTGCACGATTCACTGGCAAAAAAAAATAGTTTAAACAAATATAAATGTTGAAAATTAGTTAAAATTGAAAATTAGTTAAAAAATACTTGGAAATAAAAAGTGATTAACCAGTACCTAGTGTATCCATGTATGGTTCAAATTATTTCTGGTGTCATTAGGTTACTTTGGATCACTAATAATTTTTTTTTCGAAGATTTGACGCCTTTTTGTATTAAAACATTTTTTTAACTCTGGAGTAATGAAATAATTTTTTTAAGTATACTATTCAAGAGTATACATTAATAAATCCCTGGAAATGTAATAAGAGTTATTTTAATTTTTTAATTTGTTTGGTTTCATTGAGAGGTTAACCACTAGTAATTCACTAATTTTGATATAACAGGATTCAAGAATTCAAAAGTATTTAAGAGAATTAAAAAAAGTTCCAGAGAATTCAAAATAATTTAAAGAATTCAAAAGACCTCAATAGAATTCAAAGAATTTAACAGAGTTCCAAAGAATTTAAAAGAATTCCAAAGAACTCAAAGAATTTAAAATAATTCAAAAGACTTTAAAAAAATTCAAGAGAATTCAAAAGGTTCCAAAGAATTCCGAAGAATTTAAAAGATTTCAGAAGCAGGTGTACATCTGAATTCAACATTTAACCGAATTTTTAATTAAATAAAAATGGTTTCGTAAATTTGGTGCTTACATACGTTGCACCACTCATTAGATTCTTGAAACAAATCTATCTTATAAATATGTACTTGAAATATTAATTCCAGAAATAATGTTCTCTAATCATAATCTTCTTTTGCAGGCACCATTTCCAGAAGAAGGTGATGAAATTTCAAACCAAATGCGACAAGTAGAGGCTTTAAAAACAGCCTTAAGGACACAACCTCACAGCTTCGTCCTTAGGTTTATAGAGTTGGATGGATTAAATTCTCTCTTGCAAGTTTTGGGAACAATGGACCCAGAAGCTGGAAACAGCAATCTTCATACTAGCGTCATAGGCTGCTTAAAAGCCTTGATGAACAACTCGGTAAGAATTAAATATAATAATTAAAGTTTGCGCTTCAAATTCGTTTTTCTGTTCAAAATAATAACATTTATAACTTCCAGAATGGAAGGGCACACGTCCTGGCTCATCCAACAGCCATCAACACAATATCCCAGTCGCTGGCGACGGAAAACATAAAAACAAAAATAGCAGTTTTGGAAATTCTCGGTGCAGTCTGTCTGGTACCAGGTGGTCACCGAAAAGTCCTCGAAGCCATGCTTCATTTTCAGCAATACCATTCTGAAAGGGCAAGATTTCAGAGTATCATTAACGATCTGGATAAGAACTTCGGAATTTACAAAGATAACTTATCTTTGAAAACAGCAATCATGTCTTTCATCAATGCTGTTTTGAACTATGGACCAGGACAAGTGACACTGGAATTCAGATTGCACTTGAGATATGAATTGCTGATGCTCGGAATTCAACCCATAATTGAAAAACTCAGAAAATATGAAAACGAAACCCTAGATAGGCATTTAGACTTTTTTGAAATGGTAAGGAATGAGGATGAGAAGGAATTGGCGAGGAAATTTGAGAAAGAACATGTTGATACGAAGAGTGCCACTGCCATGTTTGATCTTCTAAGGCGGAAGCTAAGTCACACTGCAGCTTATCCTCACCTTTTGAGTTTGTTGGAACACTGTATTCTACTACCATGTTAGTATGATTGATTTTAAAGAACCTATCAATCATAAATTAGCAAAGCAGCATTAAAAAAATGAATATGTTTTAAATTTCAGTGGATTATGGTGCCTACCCACAACACTGGCTCCTCTTTGACAGAATAGTCCAACAAATTGTTCTCCAATCCGAAGGAAACGAAGCTGGAACCACCAGAAATCCTGATGTCGCCCCAATCGAAATTAATGTTAAGGAAATTGTTCATCTTCTCGCGAAAGAAGAGGAACTCGTAGCGGCTCGAAAAAAAGCCGAGGAATTGGAAAGAGAAAATTCGGACATGTCTTCGAGACTCGCGAAGAAGGAGCAGGAATTGGATCTGAGGACGCAGGAAAAAGTTAGTCTTTTTCCCTAGATCTGTCTGTTGAAAGAATATTATTGATTATCCTAATGCTAATCCAATTTTTTGTTTTTGTTCTTTTCTAGGAAGACATGGAAGCAAGTTTAACAAGAGTGAAGGAACGTCTCGAGAAGGAAACATCAATGCATATCGAAACAAAGCAGAGGATCTCAGAATTGCAGGATAGCATGGAAACTCTCTCTCGTCAAGTTAACAACGAAAAATCTGAGAGGAAACGTCTGGAGCAATTAGTCGCTTCCGGTAGCCTTCCAGATGATGCCAAAGCAACGATAAAAATAGTGGAAGATGAAGTCATTGAGAAAGTTGAAGCAAAACCAACACCTCCACCACCTCCTCCACCTCCATTAGCACCTCCACCTCCTCCTTGTCTGATGCCTGCTGCACCACCACCTATGAAGGTAAATAGTTTCGATTCTAAATCTTCCAATTAAATTAGCAATACTGAATCATCCACTAAAACTGGACAATTTTTAGGTCGGAATAGTTAAGAACGTTCCTCAACCAAGTAACCCTCTAAAGTCCTTCAACTGGTCAAAGATCCCAGAGCAGAAATTACAAGGAACTATCTGGTCAGAACTGGATGACTCGAAACTCTACAACATCATGGATTTGGAATCCATAGACAAGATTTTCTGTGCATATCAAAAGAATGGTGTATCCACTGAAGGATCGATTGAAGACTTGAGAAACCTAGGCAAGAATAAGAAAACAATGTCTGTCATTGATTCTAGAAGGGCTCAGAATTGTACGATTTTGTTGTCCAAGTTGAAAATGTCTGACAATGAAATCACAAGGACGATCTTGTCGATGGACCAGCAGAATATTCTGCATATTGATATGGTAGAACAACTATTAAAGTACATTCCCTCGTCTGAAGAAGCGGCTCTCTTGGACATGAACCAGAAAGAACTTCAGAGCAGAGCTGACTGCTTCCTATACCAAATATCAAAGTAAGCCTTAAATTTTATTTTTTGGAATCGAAGTGTTAGTCAGTGAAGAATATGATGCAAGTATCCTAGTTAAGTCGCTGTTTTGCTAGTATTTAATCATTGAACACATTTTGCTATTATTTGGCTACTAATAATAACAGAGACGAATTTCAAGTCTACATTTTAGGTCTTAAATTTTTTAAATCTAATTTATATTCAATTTTTTAAATTTTAAAGTCACATTTATCAAAATACAGTTGACTTTTCAGTCTAAAAAGACGACTTTTGAACAAAATAGTTCAATCTTAGAATAAAAATTATGTCTTTCTAACAAGAATAGATAAATTTTGAACAAAATAATTAAATTTTCAACGAAAGAGTTGTACTTTTAATCAGATAGTTGAATTTTTGAACTACATAGATGAATTTTCAACCCAATAGTTCAATTTTGAAAAAAAATTAATTACTAAGGTACGAATTTTCGACAAAATAGTTGAATTTTTAACCAAATAGTTGAATTTTCAACCTACAAAGATGAATTTTTGTCCAAATGGTCGAATTTTCTAACCAAAAAGACGAATGTTCAACAAAATAGTTAAAATTTCATTAATATAATTAAATTTTCAAGAAAAGTAAATCAGTTTTTAACAAATTAATTGAATTTTCGACAAAATAGTTGAATTTTAAACTAAAGTGATGAATTTTCCACAACAAAATAAAATTTTAACAAAGAAATTTGACTTTAATCCAAGTCGTTAAATTTTTGAATAAAAAAAATTAATTTTTAATGAAAAATGTAATAGTTGATATTTCAAATTTTTAACAAAAAATGTATTAGTTGCTATTTCAAGCAAAAAATATTTTAATTTTGAATTACGAACAGTTTATTTCAACCAAGAAATTATTTTAACCAAAAAAGATCAAATTTCCATCAGAAGAGATGAATTTTCAAATCACAAAGTCGAATTTGCAAGAAAAGAGATAAATTACAATCTAAAAGAAGGAGTTTTCTATAAACATAATAAGAATTTTCAAGAAAACAGTTAAATTTTCAACAAAATAATTAGATTAGTCAAATTTTCAACAACAAAAATGAATTTTTAGCGAAGAAATTCAAAGTTCAACCAAATAGTTAAATTTTCAATAAAAAAATTAACTTTCAACAAAAATTATAACACTTTATATTTCAAACAAAAAAGATTTTAATTTAAAATCAAAAACCATTCATTCAACCAAAGAAGACGAATTTTCAACAAAATAGTTGAATCCTCAATCAGAATAGATTAATTTTTAACTAAAAAGTTGCATGTTTAATCAGAAAAAATCAAATTTCTTCCAAGATAGATGAATTATCAAATCAAAAAGACAAATTTTCAACAAATTACTCAAATTTTTGACAAAATAGTTGAATCATCAATCAGTATAGATTAATTTTTAACTAAAAAGGTGCATTTTTAACCAGAAAACATCAAATTTCTTCCAAAATAGAATTATCAAACCAAAAAGACAAATTTTCAACAAATTGCTCAAATTTTCAACAAATTTTTAACAAAATATCTACATTTTTAACAAAAGATCTAAATTCTGAACAAAATATCTAAATCTTTAACAAAATAGTTGAATTTTTAACTAAAATGATAAATATTTAAGAAAAAATATGAGTTTTTACCAAAGAAGTTTAGCTTTCAACCAAGAATCCTTAACTAAAACAGATCAATTTGTAATCAAACAGTTGCCTTTTAATCAAAAGAGATCAAATTTGTACTAAAAGAGATGAATTTTCAAACGAAAAGGACGAATTTTCAACAAAAGAGTTAAATTTTCAATCTAAAAGGAGGAATTTTCTATTCAACAATACAGTTTCAACAAAACAGTTAAATTTTCAACAAAATCCAATTTTCAAGCAATTAATTACATTTTTAGAAAAATAATTAAATTTGCAACAAAATAGTGGAATTTTTAACTAAAATGATAAATCTGCAACAGAAAAAATTACTTTTTGCCAAATAAGTTCAATTTTCAACCAAGTACTTACATTTTTAGTAAAAAAGATGAATTCTCAATGAAAAATATAGTATTTGATATTTTAACAACAAAAAAGGTTTTATTTTTAAACCAAAAACAGTCAAATTTAACCAAAAAGATAAATTCTCAAGAAAAAATAGTTCATATTTCAACCAAAAAAGATTTTAATTTTTAATAAAAGAAAGCGGAATTCAATCAAAAAAACACAGATGCACTTGTAACAAAAAAAAGATCAAATTTTTACCAAAAGAGAACAATTTTCGAAACAAAAAGACGAATTTGCAACGAAAGAGTTAAATTTTTGATCAAAAAGTTTATTTTTAATCAAATAGCTGAATTTTCTTCGAAAATAATAGAAATTTATATTAAAATAGACGAATTCACAACAAACTTAAAATAAAAACGATTAATTTTCAACCAATGATGAAATAGTTAAATTTGTATTGAAAAAATTATTTTTCAATAATAAAAACTGAAATTTTAACAGATTAGTTACATTTTCTACTAAACAGATGGATCTTCAACTAATAAAATTAATTTTTAACATAGTAGTTAAACTTTCAACCAAGCAGTTAAATTTTCAATCAAGAAGATTAGGTTTCTACCAAAAACGTCGAATTTACAACCAAATTTTTAAAGTTTCAACTAAAAACTATCTATTTTCCACCAGTAGTGGAACAGTTAAATTCTCAGTTAAAAAAATTAACTTTCAATCAAGAAAGGACGAATGTTCCACAAAATAGTTGAATCTTCAACCTATAAAATGAATGACTGAGAAAATAATTTAACCTTCAACAATGTATTTGAATTTTTAACCAAAAAAGATTAATTATCATTAACAAATTTAATAGTTGAATTTTCGTCTAAAAACGATCAATTTTCAACCAAAAATAGAATAGTTAAATTTTCTGTTAAAAAACTAATTTTAAACCAAAACAGAACGAATTTTCAATAAAATAGTTCAATTTTTAAGCAATTAGTAGAGTTTTCAACCAAAAGAGATGGGCTCTGAACCAAGAATATTATAGTAGACTTTTCATTTTAGAAGAATTAAGTTTCTACAAAAAACATTTCATTTTCTTATTGAAAAATGGGAACTTTTTTGAAAACAGGGGGAAAAGAGGAATTCAAACAAATAAAATCACTCATTTTCATTTTTTCAACCATTTCATAAAATTCTAATTCTAATTCACATTTATATTTTCCATGTGTGATGTCACATTTCAACGGTCCCATACTTGACAGACATGCCACAATTCTAAAGTATCAGTCTTTAAAAAGTTTTATAACTGATATATTTTTTCAGAGTTCCCCATTACGAGCAAAGGTTAAGATCGTTGCACTACAAAAAGAAGTTTTCTGCCAGCATATCAGAACTGACACCAAGAATGCGAGCTGTTCTTGAAGCAAGTCGCCAGGTCGCCAGGTCTCGAAGACTCAGGAAGATTTTAGAACTCGTCCTCGCTTTAGGAAATTACGTGAATCGTGGAAATGCTCGAGGAAATGCTTGTGGCTTCAGATTGGCTTCCTTGAACAGATTGGTTGATACAAAATCTTCCTGTTCCAAAGGCACCACTTTACTTCACTACCTAGTACAAACTTTGGAGAACAGGTTCAGGGAAGTTTTGGAAATTGAAGAAGACATGCCCCATGTGCGAACGGCTGCCAGGGTTAGCATGGCTGATCTTCAGAAAGAAGTTGCTAACTTGAAGAATGGTCTTCAGGATGTGCAAAGAGAGATTGGTAAGAAATTCTATTAACACTTAGAACAAAAATTCTTTCATTCAAAGACAAATTTTTCGAATCCAATAAAAATATTCATTGGTTCTCAGTCAGTGTTGGGTAAGTTACATTTTTTTTGAGTATCTAGTCACAGTTACGTTACTTGTAACTGTAACTAGTTACAGTTATTGGATAAAGTAACTTCAAGTTACCTAAAAAGTTAATTTTTTCGCTTCCCTAATTTTAACATTTAAAAACCAAAATAACTAAGATGATAATAATTCATAAAATAGTATATTGTGTACCTAGGAGTGAAACAGTCTTTTAAACAAAATTAGTTCAACTTTCAACCAAGTAGTTAAATTTTCAGCCAAAAAAGACAAATTTTCAACAAAAGACTTAAATTCCCAACAAAAAGTAAATTTACAACCAAATAGTTGAACTTTCTACCAAAATAATTGAATTTTCAACAAAATACATGAATTTTTAACCAAAATAGTTGAATTTTCAACGTAAAATATATAGTTGATATTATTTCTATCAAAAAGACTTTAATTTGAAATCAAACACATATTAATTCAGCCAAAAAAGATGAATTTTCAACAAAATAGCTGAATCCTCAACCAAATCAGATTAATTTTCAACAAAAATAGTTGTTCAACAACAAAATTTTCAAACTAAAACGACGAATTTTCTAGAAAACAGTTGAATTTTCAAGCCAAAAGGGTGAATTTTCAAGAAGAAAGTTAATTTTTAACAAATTAGTTGAACTTCATACCAAATTAGTTAAACTTTTAACAAAATACATGAATTTTCAATCAAATGGTTGATTTTTCATACCGAAAATATTAATTATCAACAAAAAAGTTAATTTCAAGCAAATAGTTTGATTTCAGTCCATATTAGAGTTTAAATAATGAAGCGTGAAATGTATGTTAACTTATTCCAAATTATCAAAAATTCAATAAAAAAGTTGCCGGAAAAATGTCTATAAATTTGCGGAAATTTATGGAAATTTTAGGTCATTTATGGTAATTTTACAGGTAAATATGGTAACTTACCATAAATTATCCAAAATTCATTTAAAAAAATTTCCATAAATTTCCGGAAATTTATGAAAATTTTTGGTCATTTATGATAATTTCACCGGTAAATATGTTAATTTACCATAAATTACCCAAAAATCATTTTTGAAAATTTCCATAAATTTCTGGAAATTTATGAAAATTTTTGTTAATTTACGGTAATTTGATCAGTTATATATGGTAACTTTCCATAAATATTCGCAAAATTCTATCATCTGCAAACAAAATTTCCTAACAGTTTTTACGGTGAGTGGGCTCATAGATTTATAATTTTCATTAGTCATCTCTGACGTCACTTTTCAGTCCCTAGGGAATAAAAAATACTTTTTACTCCCTAGGGAGTAAAAAGTAGAGCTTTAGCCCCGCTTCGTAGGCGTCAAAAAGTGATGAAATCATGCATGTCTCATAAAAAAAGTTAATATTCAACCAAATAGTTGAACTTTCTAGCAAAATATTGGAATTTTAAACCCTTCAAAATAAAACAAATTTGTAACAAATTAGTTAAATTTTCAACTAAAGTGATGAATTTTCAACTAAAATTATAAATCTTCAGCCAAACAACCGAATTTTGAACAAAGTAGTTCAACTTTCAACGAAGTAGTTAATCTTTCAACCAGAAAAGACGAATATTCAACAAAATAGCTGAACTCTCTACAGAATTTTTTTTACCAAAAGAGATGAATTTTCAAACAAAAAATAACACTTTTCAACAAAAGAGTGGAATTTTTAAACCGAGAATATGAATTTTCAACAAACATTGCCTTTATTTTTTAAGAAACAAGTTCAACCTACTACCAAAATAGTTGAATGTTTAACAAAAGACATGAATTTTCAAACAAATAGTTGAATTTTCATACCGAAAATATTAATTTTTAACAAAAGAGTTACATTTCCAGCAAAAAAAGTTAATTTTTAACTGAATAGTTGAATTTTCTACCAACAAAATTTGAATTTTCTAAAAAAAAAACGAATTTGAAACAAAATAGTTAAATTTTCAACCAAAGAGATACATTTTCAACTAAAATTATAAATCTTCAACCAAACAACTAAATTCTAAATCCAAAAACAACACTTTTCAACAAAACAGTTGAATTTTTAAGAAAATACATGACGTTTCAAGCAAAAGGATACTTTTCAACCAAATGGTTCAACTTTCTACCAAAATACATGAATTTTCAACCAAGTAGTTGAATTTTCAACAAAAATAGATGAATTCTCAACGAAAAATATAATAGTTTATATTATTTCAACCAAAAAAGATTTTAATTTGAAATCAATCGCAGTTGAATTTAACCAAGAAAGACGAATTGTCAACATAATAGCTAAATGCTCAACCAAAAGAGATTAATTTTCTACCCATAACTGACCCATAAACCTCTCTTAATAGAAGATAATATACAAAAACACAAAGTAACTAAAATTAAAGTTCCAAGTTACTGCAAAAATCGTTACTAAGTTACGTTATAAGTTAATTTTTAAAATAGTAACGAATTTACCCTAAAAGTTACAAATAACGTAACTTTCCAATAAATTAGTTACTTGTAACAAGTTACTACCCAACACTGTTCTCAGTTAAGATAAAGTTTCTTTGATTCGAAAAAATTTATTTTATTTCAAAGAAATGTTTTTTTTTTTTCAGTGCAAATTTGTCTTTAATTCAAAATGTCTTTATTCATTTTAAAATTATGTTTGGTTAATTAAAAAAAATTATTATAAAGAAACTAGTGTTCCGCGCTTGACCGGTTAAACGTTTAAAGAATTCGAATAATGTTTACGTTTAACAGTTTATATATTTAACATGTAGAAAAGTTCATTCGCTTAAAATATCCATCGTTTTGATTTTTTACTTTTTTTATTTAAATTAACTTCAGTGCAGGTACTAAAATTTTGCGCAGTCAAAAATCTAAAATTGAAGTGGAAAATTAACTTTATTTTCTACGCAAAATTTTCAGTGTTCTATCCTAATATTTTTAAAGTATTAAAAATTAAATTCAATCTTTATTTCAACCAATTATTTAGTCTGTAATAAGAAAATCCATCTATTTTTTGTTAAGATTATTCTTTTTGGCTGAATAGTCTTCTATTTTATTTTTGGTTGAGAATTCATCTTCTTTGGTTCAGAAATTTATTATTTGGTTTAAATTTCAATTATTTTGATGAAAATGCAACAATTTTGTAGAAAAATCATCCTTTTGGGTTGAAAATACAAAGGTTTTGTTGATCATTCGTCTTTTTGGTTTGTAAATTCTACTATTTTTATAGAAAATTCAACAATTTGGTTAAAATCTTGCTTCCTTCTTGACTGAAAAATATTTCTTGGTTTAAAATTGAACTCTTTCGGTAGAAATTTAATCTTTTATTGGTTAAAAATTGCACTGTTTGCTTGAAAATTAATCTGTTTTGGTTGAGGATTTAACTATTTGGTTAAAAATTAATTTTTTTTTAATTCAACGGCTTTTGATTTAAAATTTAATTGCTGAAAAATATCTCTTAGTTGAAAATTTGTCTTTTTGTGTTCAAAATTCAACTATTTTGGTAGAAAATTCAACAATTTGGTTAAAATTGTATTTTTGCCTGAAAAATCTTTCTTTGCTGAAAAGTCAATTATTTTGGTAAAAAAGTCAAGAATTTGGTTCCTTTCTTGACTGAAAAATCTTTCTTGGTTGAAAATTAAACTCTTCTTGAAAATTCGTCTGTTCGGTTCGAAAATCTATCTCTATTTGTAGAAAATTAATCTGTTTTGTTTGAGGATTCAACTATTTATTAAAAAATTCACATTTTTTGGTTGAATTCAACTGTTCTTGGTTGAAAATTTAACTCTTTTTTTGAAAATTCGTCTTCTTGGATCGAAAATTTATTTATTTTGGTAGAAATTTGATCTTTTTTGGTTGAGGATTTAATTATTTAGTTGAAATGTTGTCTTTTTTGTTTGAATTCTACTGTTTTTGATTTAAAGTTAAATTATTTCGTAGAAATATCATCTATTCAATTTTTAGTTAAAAATTAATTTATTTGGTTGCAAATTTAAATATTCCATTTTTTATTCGAAACTCTTTTTTAGTTGAAAATTCGTATACTTAGTTGAATTTGTAATAACTTCGTTAAAGATGTTTTTTTTTTGTTGAAGATTCATCATTAGAGTTGAAAAATCATCTCTTCAGTTGAAAATGCATGGTTTTATAATATTTTAAGGGCTTTTAAGGATTTTTTAATATATTAAAATAATTTGAATGGATTCAGAAGGATTTCAAAGATTTTAGTGTATTTTAAAAAATTCCCAGGAATTTCCAAGATATTTAAAAATTTTCAAGAAATTGTCAAGTATTTGAATGATTTTGAAGGATTTATGCACATTTTTATGTGGTTTTAAATAATTTTATTTATTTAGGGATTTAAAAGGACTTGAAATATCTTACGGTATTTTCAGTAAATTTCAGCAATTTAAAGTGATTCCAAAGGATTTGAAGATTTTAGGGTATTTTTAAAAACTGCAAGAAATTTCCCATAGTTTAAAAAAGTTTCAAGAGATTTAAATGTATTTAAAAAGAGTTGAAATGTTTTATGGTATTTTTAAAAATTCCAAATAATTTTCAGGATCCTCAAAATGTTTCAAAATGTTTTAAAATATTTAAAATATTTTAGGGTAGTTTAAAATACACCAAGGAATTTTTGATTGATTTGATTAATTCAAAGGAATTACAAATAATTGGAAATATTTTAGGGCCTTTTAAAATATGCCAAGGGCTTTCCAGAGATTTGAAAATTTTCAAGGGATTTCCAAGGATTTTCATGATTTTAATGAATTTGAACAAATTTGTGTGCGGTTGTAAAGAATTTATTAGAATTTGGAAAGATATGGAACGATTTTACATGACGTATAATGTTTTAAGACATTTTGAAAGATATTTAGGGATTGCATAAGATTTCCGAGGATTTTAATAATTTAATGGAATTTCAAAAGCTCTCAAGGTATTTTAATAAATTTTCCAGGATGTCAGGAAATATCCGATTTCATAAAATTTCACGGGATTTTATAATATTTTAATGGATTTCAAAGAATTTATTCATCAGTAGTGAGGAAATTCGTAGGGATTTTTAAAATTCAAAGAGATTTTCAAATATTTTTTCAATTCATTTAAATTCTTATGGAATTCACCCTGAATTTGAATTATTTGATTCTAAATTCTTGAAGATTCTTCTGAATTCTCTTGCATTTTTTAAATTCACTTGAATTATTCTAAATTCACACAATTCTACTGAATTCAATTAATTTTATTTAGTCTTTGTTTAATTAATTTCGATGTTTTTTAAAATCACCTTGAATTCTTAGGCATTTATCAAATGCTTTTAAATTGCCTTAAATTTTTCTAATGTCAATGGAAATTTTTTGCCTATTAATTTCAATTCTTCTGAATTCAACTTGAATTGTTTTGAAATTTTATTAATCTAATTCTTTTGAATTCTTTTACATTCAGAAGAATAGTAAACATATTATCAACATGCATTAGTCAATTTCAATCACTTTTTGGGGTAGAAATTGTTCATTTTGGTCACTTTTTCGGTTCAAATAGGTGACTTTTTCAAGTAAATTAGGCTGTGGCAGCCCTAGAAATAAAAGTTTTTTAATATAAACTTGAAATTGTGTTATTCCATTCATCAAAGATTCTATATCAAAAATGTTAGAATTTAATTAATTCTTTTTTTCAGAATTTCACAGAGGCCAGTCTCAAGTACTGCAGGGTGATATGTTTTTGCCAGCAATGCGGGATTTTCAAGCTCAAGCTACTTGCAGACTAGCAGAAGCTGAAGATTTGTTCCAAGACATGAAAACAAGGGTAAAATTGTTTTCATTTTTTAATTATTTTTCTTATTTTATAATAATTTTAATAATTTGGTTTCAGCCAAGGCACTAGAGCCCTCTTCCCACTTACATTCTAAGTTTAAATTTAAGAAATTGCACGATTAAAACAAAATAAAAATTCAAATGGGCCAGGCAGATGCGCCTTTATATATTTTGAACCATTTCCAAAAATTAAAAACCTAATATTTAAATTTTTAAATTCGCACATAATTTCATTTTTATCCCAATCAATAATTTTTATTTATTAATTTTTATTTCAGTTTGACAGAGCTGTGAGACTCTTCGGCGAAGATTCTGCGGGCATCCAACCAGATGAATTTTTCGGAATTTTCGAAAACTTCTTACAAGCTCTTGCAGAAGCTAGAGCAGATGTAGAGAATATGAGAAGGAAAGTAGAAGAAGACGAACGAAGAGCAAAACAGGAACAAGAGGTAAATATTTTCATATAAAATAATTATTTATAATTGATACTATTTTGATTTTTATCAACAAATTAAATCAAATGAGAATTAAATTCGGATTAATTAGTATGGTGGGTCGAAAAAATATGGGTTTTTTTCGATTTCGAAATGAGTAGGAGTGGAAAAGTTGCCTTTTATTCTTTGAATCACCATGTTATTTCAGAAAAATATATTTACATCTTCAGGGTCCCTCATCCTTCAAAGGAATTTTTACATTTTTATATATTTTATGAAATAATTAGATTAATCAGTAGGCTGGGTCGAATAAACGTTTTTTTCTATTTAGAAAGCAGGAGGTGAAAAAGTTACCTTCTACGATTGTTATCACCATATTATTAAAAAATATAAATACATCGTCAGGGTCTCCCGTGCCTTCAAAAGGATTTTTGTTTTTTTTTTATATATATTTTATGACTTTATCACGTAAAAGCTTGCTAAAATTATTATATACTTACAACAGGTAACTATGTAAGACTACTTTTTTTTAATTATTTAAAAAATAGAATTTAAATATCGAGTTACATTAAAATGTCGAATTGATAATAAGTTTAATATTGAATATGAATTTTAAACTATTCTATAATGCAAAAAAATAATAAAATTAATAAATTAAAAATAAGAATTAATAATAATTAGTAATCGAATTTAAGTGAATTTAGTGCATTTAATTTTTTAAATTATATTTTTCATAATTTTTAATAATAAAGTAGTCTTACTTAATCACTTATTTTAAGTATACAATAACTTTAACAGGCTTTTAGATCATAAATTACCTAGAATGACAATATTTCCTTCGAATATATACAATGTTTTTAAATTTCTTTATGAATTTTTGATTTTAATAATAAAAGACAAATTTTCTACATTCCGGCTGATTTCAAAATCCAAAAAAAAAACATTCTATCGTCTCAGCCCATAAGCATGCTTGGTGCGCCTGTACATAGGCCATATGTCGTACACATGTATATCTGATTATCATATTCCAGGGGCACATGTATATCTGGTTATCATATTCCAGGGGCGTATGTATATCTGGTTATCGTATTCCAGGGGCACTGATAAACTTTCAGTCCTTATAATCTATAAAAGGCTGTAACCGAAATAAAATTAATAATATTTATAATCCCTTATCTATTTTTTTAACATTTTTTACGAGATCATTTATTTTCATCATCTAGTATTTTATCAAATTTTGTTTGATGGAAAGTGTTTTTAAGAATGATAATTAGTTACGACTTTAGACAGTAATAATGTTATTCAATAATAATAATAAATTATCACAATTTTAGAAAGTGTTAATGTTATTAATAAATAAATGTTCTAAGAAAAGTGTCCCATTTAGAAGAATATAAATTAAAATCATAAAAAAGGTATAATAATAATTACAGTAGGGGAAACTTTTTTTTAATTTATTTTCATTATCATTATAATTTTGTTCATGTTTAATCTTTAGAAAACGTCAGAGTTTGATGAATAAGGGCTCATTTTTTCATTTCACAATTTTTTAACACTTGGCCCCATATTTTAAAATAAAATTCTTTTTTCTAATTGATACTATAAAACTGTGCAAATTCGAATAAATTTCGTAAATAAATAGCTACATTTTAAATTATGGAAACGCCTGTTTTTTAGCTGTTGCACGAAAACTAATACCAATAAAATTCTGCGTCGAATACGTTTGAGGGAAAAACGTTAATTTTATGTAAAAAGATGTTGCAGAAAAACGTCAAGTTTCGATGTTTTTGACAAATTTCTGAACCTAATTTTAATTTTTTCAATTTTTTGGTCTTATTTTGAATTTAAAGGTAAGTTTCCATAGTATTTTGGTAACTTATTAATATATCTTTAGACTATTTTTTCTAGATTCTATTCTATGGGTAAGCTTGATACAAAAAAGTCATAAAATTGAATAAAAAAGCTGCCCTGAAGATTAATATTAAAATTTTTTAATATTATTTCCATGAATATTATTACATTTTATTAAAAAATGATATACAGTGATTTTGTCAATATTCCTGCAAGTAGCAAAAATTTTTTAAATTTTACCACTTTTTTTTAACCATGCTTGAAGCTTAGGAAAAAGATTCTAAAAAAATAGTGATAAGCAAAATGCTATGGCTACTAAGATCTAAGAAATCTAAGAAAGATCTAAGAAATCTCTAGAATGAGACAAGGAGCTTGAAAATTTTCAAATTATATTCGAAGTTAGTAACATTTCTCAAAAACATCAAAATTTGACGTTTTTTTTTTGCAAAATATTTGTATAAAATTGAAATTGGGGTGAAGGGGGTTGGTAGTATTCAGATCCCTGAAAAAAATTACTGATGATGATATTTCGAATGAAAAACATTACTTTTAATGAATCAATTTCAAGACTCACAAAAATCATTTGTTGTAACAATCTTTCTTGAAATTGAATGTTGTCTTACTATCGCTTCTTACCGATTTTTGAAAACTGTTTGAATTTGAATAAATGATGGCTTATTTTTCGGATAAAAGATTCTCTACAACTCTACTGTCTTCAATATTGAAAGTAAATTTTTTTATGACTGAAATCGTTAAAACAATTTTTTAAAGAAAAAATTTTTTAACAAATTTCTGTATTTGAAGAGTGTTAAACTATTTTCTAAATTGGGAACAGTAGAGTAGTAGAGAATGTTTTCCCCGAAAAAAATAAGTTATTATTTATTGCAATCCAACATTTTTTTTAGAAATTGGGAAGGAGGGGCAGTTCGAAAAAATCAAATGACAAAAGTTATTGTTAAAATAATTATTTTTGGTAAGGTTTGAACTTTTTTCGTAAAAAATCAAGGTTTTCTTTCGTAAAACTTTTGTAATATTTTAAAATATTTAAAATATTTTAGGGTAGTTTGAAATACACCAAGGAATTTTTGATTGATTTGCTTAATTCAAAGGAATATTACAAATATTTGGAAACGTTTTAGGGCGTTTTAAATGTTCTAAACTGATAATATTATTTCAATTCCAAAAATCCTAGAAAACTTTTTTTTCCAGAGACATAATTTTTGTTGCGGCAACTATTTTAAAAACCTCACAATTTCAATAATAATTATTAATCGTTTTTTAATATAAAACATAAGATAAAGAAATGAATAAAACTATTATTATTAATTATTAGTATTATAAATCAACTAAAATTCGAAAATTATCCAATGTTTCAGTTAAAGAAGCGCACCATGGAGAGGAAAAATTCACGAGAAGGAATCCTCAATAGTATTTCCCTCAGCAAAAAGAATGAAGCAAATACGAATGGACAGGGAGATAATAAGGGAGAATTTGACGATTTAATCTCGGCACTGCGCACTGGAGACGTTTTTGGCGAAGATATTGCTAAATTTAAAAGATCGAAACGTAGACCTGTAACTCCGAGTGGCCAAGAAACTCGTAGGCACAGTGCTCACAGAGAAGATTCTAGGGAAAGGCACTAAAATGTCTTCATTTTTCATCCAAACAGATTTTCGTTTTTTTACTTTTTCATTTCAGTGTTCGAGTCATTCCTACAGTTATTAAAAAGTATCGTATTCTAGATTTTAAACGAGAGTCGCCCGAACGAAACGGTTACGCAATTGTCCGCTAGGACATATTTTCATCCCTTTAAAAATTTAGTTACAATTTCACATAGAACTCAACACTTTTTTGATCTTTTTACGCATTTAGATTTATGTGTTTTTATTTATCTATGTGTTAAAAAATTAATAATTAAAAGCTGTTTTGCTGCAACCCGACTCACTGCTATTAAGTTTTGATTCTCAATTTTTTAATACGTCAATTAATACCAATACATGAATATAAATGTGTAAAAAGACAAAAAAAATGTTGAGTTCTATGTGAAATTGTGAATAAATGTGAAAACGGATGAAAATATACCCTAGCGTGCTTAGTAAACGCTAGGGCCTTTAATTAAAAAAACGAAATATTGAAACTAGTTCTCAGTTTTTTTTTAAACTTTTGAAGAGGTTTAAAAATAGTTATTTTCTTGTTCCTTTAATTATCGAACACTGATTCCAATTGTAAGTGAAACGAAATTCCGTTTCATGAACTAAAATTAAATTGGAACTTAAGACTGGGAGATGATCTTCGAGTGCCAAGACAAACACGTCGGAATTTTCTTTTTGAGGTGAAATACCTAATGATATTTCGGAACAATTCCATAGCAGGGTTGGTCAAAAAAAAAATATAAATCGCAAACAATACTATGCCTAAAAGTTGTGCATTGAAACACCTACGAAGTGTACTGAAGGTGAAATCGATCATTTTAAATCTAAGTATAGCGCGCGATCAAAATAGGTTTTAAAAATTATTAACCGCAGAGTTTTAAAGTTTTTATAAATTAAAATTTTTTTATACATTTTTGGGAGTGTCTAGAGTCTTCTCAATTTTGCACAGATTTAATAATACTATTCTACAGGAGATAATTGTGTTTTAATATACCCCTGTAATTATCTTTTGTTTTTTCGCCCAAAAAAACAAAATTTTTGGCTCTTGAGAAATCGAAAAAGGTTTCAAAATTTCAATAATTTGTAGCGTTTCCAGTTTTGACCCCAGCAGGTTCGTTTTGATCCCAAGAAAGCCATCAAGTGCCAAAAAATGTTGTCTGATGTTTTCATGGTTGCAAAAAAAATAAAAATTAATCATGGGGGTATATTAAAATATAACAATTTTCTTAAACCTATTTTGCTTACGCGCTTTTCCTAGATTTAAATTGATCGATTACACTTTATGGGGGTCCCAATGCACTACTTTTAGGCATAGTATTGTTTGCGATTTCTAAAATTCTTCTTTTTCGACCTACCCAATTCCATAGGCTGTTTAGGGACAGATTGGTCCGCATTTTCATCTCGTGTTAAGTACAAATTTCATAAACAGGAGATGAGAATGCGAGCCAGTGAGATGTAGTTATTAAAAGAAAAAAGTATCACAACCCTAGCGGACCGCCTGAACGCTACGCAATTGGTGGCCATAAAGTACCACATAGTGATCGTTCCCTTCAATGGGCCCGCTGGGGCATGTTTTCATCGTTTTTCACATTTATTTTTAATTTCACATAGATCTCAACACTCTTTTGATCTTTTCACACATTTATATTCATGTACTTGTATTTATTCGTGTGTTAAAGAATTAAGAATTAAAAGCTGTGTGCGGCAACCCCATGTGCGTCGGGTTGCCGCACACAGCTTTTTTGTAATTGTTTACAAACAATTAAATACAAATAAATAAATATGAATGTGTAAAAAGATATAAAGAATGTTTAATCCTATGTACAATTGTGAATAAATTTAAAAAAGGAAGAAAATATGCCCTAGCGTAACCGTTCCGTTGGCGAGATCCGCTAGGGACCATTCGATGACGACGCTTTGGACTGAATTTAATTGACGAATATTAAAAGACGTATCGTAAAATAACTGTTAGAGTGAGAAAGAAAGAATGCCTGCTGTGTGATTGTGAGTGCGACAGTGACTTTAGCTTAGTTGTTTATAAAATTAGTTCTATGTACCGAAAACGTCAAGAATTTTAGTCTAGTATTACGAAAAATGCGAAATTTGTGGGGAACAAGAGAGTCTATACTATTAAAAGATTTTATATCAGTCAGAAATTTACCCGGACCCAGAAATAATACACGTGATAATTTAACTTTTGTATATACAGTCATTATGTACCTTTTACATTAACAGTACGGAAAAAACATGTAGCAATTTATTTATGTCGAACGGAAAAGATACGTACAGATCAAAACTCGTCTGACCATGAACGGATAATTCGTTTATCAAAAAAGGACCTGAGCTTTCGTAAAATTTAGTTATTTCAATATAACCCTAGCGGACTGCATAGTGACCGTTCCGTTCACTGGGCCCGCTTGGGCATATTTTCATTCTTTTTGACATTTATTCGCAATTTTACATAGAACTCAATACTCTATCTTTTTACATTTATTGATTTGTTTATTCATGTGTTAAAAAATACAAAAACAGATATATAAATTGTATAAAAAGATAAAAAGAGTGTTGAGTTCTACGTGAGATAGTGAATAAATGTGAAAAAGAATTAAAATATGCCCTAGCGGACCGCCTAAACCGTTCCGTTCAGGCGGTCCGCTAGGGAATGTTGAAAAATTGTCATTTGATAGAGGATTTGACAAAAACAAAGAATCAAAAGGCCTACGTATAATAGTTTTCACACTGCTCCGAATGTCGGTTAAAGTCTGATTTTGTATTGCTTTGTACGGGATTGGTGTAAATTAGAAAACTGAGACTTCTTACAGTGTGATGAGGAGTAACGTGAATTTAACATAAGAAATTTTTATCAAATATTCTATCGATGTGTAGAGAAACTTACATATAATTATAATCTCTGTATAGAAGTCGATGTTTTGTATAAGCTTTTGTACTTTTGTAAATATTCGATATATATATAGTTTCGTCATTCTGATAAATTGTTCAAATGGAATGTATGATCGATTAATATATTCCTGAACCACTGCTATCACATGTATAATTAATATATGAAGAAATATACGTACGACAAATTAAGATTAATTACTTTTTTATTTTTATTTTTTTCACTGCCTCCTTTTATTTCTTTTTCGGTAAATTATTTCGTGATTCTACAATATTAATTTCTTGCAAAATTGAGCCCTTTTAATTTCATTTGTTTACTATATTGTTTTCAGAAAGTATTTTATGAATTTTAAACATAATGATAAAAATGATTAATTTTTAACGACTTAATTTCGCCCGAGCCTACGTCCGAGCTTAGTCCGCTAGGGACAAGCCTAATATTATAATGCTTCCATTTTTAAACAAAGGTTGGAATTTTTTAATTTTTAACGCTTTAAGTTTGAATTCAATAACTTTGAAACTTTCCAGTCAGAAATAATATAATTTTCAACATGTCTAGAATAATTAAACTTTAGAGATTCACAATATTTCAAATTCTTCAATTTTGAACGGTGAAAATGACAGAGTTGTTTTTTGCACTTAAATCATATTTTTTAGAAAAAAAAATCTATTTAATCAGTTTGATTGTCACTTGATACTGCATGATATGATTAACTTATTAATCATATTTATCATCTTCATCATTTTTTATTATTTAAATTTATAGTTTATAGTTTTAAATACGCAATTGTAAAATAGTTTAATTTTTGAGGTCTTGTTTTTTGCATCAAAAGCTAGAAGGTCAAAAATGGATGTCAAAAATAAATTTGACTTGTTTTTGTTTTTAGAGACCATCCTGAAATATTTTCGATGTATATTGAGAATTTGATTGATAATATTGTAAAATAATTTTTAATTGATCGCGTGAATAACTCGACAGTATTTTAAATTGAAATCCTCCCGAATCGATAATAGTTTCAAATTCAGATATTAAAAATTTCAGGACAATTTCACTATTAAATCTTTAAAAATTACAAAACTCCATATTGAAAGCTTTTATAGTTATTTTTATATTTAATAATTTTATATTAAAAAATGATAAATTGTTTGGTTTCAATTTGAGTGCCTTTTAAATTTAATAATTTCAGATTCGAATATGCTGAATTTTTTGTTTTCAATTTTAAACGTAGAACAATTGAAACGCTCAGAGCAAAAGCGAACGAAAAAAAAAACGTACGTAGAAGCGAAGTAAAAACGCGCGAGAGCAAAAACGACCTAAAAATTGGCGAGAGGAAAAGCGAGCCAAGAATGGATGGGGAAGGTTCCCCCACTTTGCTCAACTCGGCCAGCCTTGTGTAAAGCCGAAAATGCACGAGCACGAGCACGAACCCGAAGCTCGGGCCGAGTTCGCCCGACTTCCCGATTCGGTTTCGTTGACTTGTTGGCTATTAGGAGGTTTGGGTTGATTTTTGTTTTCAAAAATTCACACCTAAAGGAAAGACTTCAAATACATGCAATGAAGTCTTGAAATATTTAATGATTATGTTTTTCAGGAATTCTTATGGAATGTTTTAGACGAGTTGATTCCACAGGGTATACATTATAAAACTCTCGAGGTTTATAAAATACAAATATATTGAATATTGTACATGGGATTTTAAAATTAGGTTAATAATATCTATCACTTTCAAGTGGTTTCATTTTTCATTATTTATGGTTTATTTTTCAATCGATTTTAAATATTGTAAAGTTAAAATGATAATAAATAATTATTATTTTTAATTTATTAAATTCATCAACATTTTTACTGTATATGCTTTCTTAATATATAAAAACTTTATAAAACCTTCAATGTCTTAAAATATTTATCTCGACATTACAAAATTTAGTTTTTACAATTTTATTTTAATTGTGAAATAATTGTAATTGGAAATTAATTGTGAATAATTGTAAAATAAGTGTAACAAAATGTATTTTATAAAGAAATGTTTCATGATTTTTAAAGGACAAAACAATTTTAAAGGTAAGTCTTTGTAGTATTTTAATAACTAATGAAAATATTTTCAGAATATTTTTCCTTGATTCTGCCCTGATAGGGTCAAGCATGGTACAAAAAACCGTCGTGACTTTTTAAGTAAAAACTGTACTCTGTATAAATTAATTTTAAAAATGAAAAAAATATTAATAACTTTTATGAATATTCTTAAATTCTATTTGAATATGATACACATTGATTTTTATTTTAAAAATTCTTGTAAATAGTTGGTCATTTTTTAAATTTTACAAGATTTTTCTACCATGTTTGAACTAAGGGAATAGATTTCAGGAATGAAATTATAAAAATATCTCAGTTAGTGTTTGGTTGATAATTATATTTTTTGTTGCTATTTTTATTTGACATATTTGAAATATTGAAAAATTTTGTGAAATTTTGTCAAGAATCCTATATGAAAATTATATTCAAAGAAGCTTAAAATACACAAAAAAAAGTTAAAAAATAAAAAAGTTATTCGAAATTTGTATTTTGTATACAAAAATATTTTTCACCTTAAATTATAATTTTGTTGAAATTTTTCTATTTTCTTCATTAAAAATTTTTTTATTTGAAAATTTATTTATTTGGTTGAAATCTCATTCTTTGAAGGTTGATTTCAATTGTTTTTGATTACAAATTAGAATTTTTTCATTGAAATAGCAATTATTACATTTTTCGTTAAAAATTCAGCTTCCTCGGTTGAAAATTCAACTGTTTAGTTAAAACTTATATTTTTTGTTGAAATTTTGATTGACATACAGAAATATTCAAAAATGTTGAAAAATTTTCTTAAAAATCTTAGGAAAATTATATTTATACCTATAACCTTAAAAATAAATAACTTGAAAAATAAACAGTTATTCGAAATTTTTATTTTGTATACAAAAATATTTTTCACCTTAAATTATAATTTTGTTGAAATTTTCCTTTTTTCTTGACTAAAAATCGTTTTTACTTGAAAATTTATCTATTGTGTTGAAAACTCATTTTTTTTAAGTTAAATTCAACTGTTTTCAATTAGAAATTAGAACTTTTTAATTGAAATAGCAATTATTACATTTTTCGTTGAAAATTCAGCTTTCTTGGTTGAAAATTCAACTGTTTAGTTAAAACTTATATTTTTTGTTGAAACTTTGATTGACATACAGAAATATTCAAAAATGTTGGAAAATTTTCTTAAGAATCTTAGGAAAATTATGTTTATACCCATAACCTTAAAAATTAATAACTTAAGGAATAAATAGTTATTCGTACTTTTTATTTTGTATTAAATATTATTTTTTGTTTTTTTTTTCAAATTTTAATTTGAAATATCTCAAATCTTAGAAAATATTTCGAAATTTCTGTCAAGAATCTTGAAAAACTTATATTTATATTTATTTTTACAACTTTATTTTAATTGTAAAATCATTTTAATTGGAAAATAATTGTAAATAATTGTAAAATAAATTCAACGAAATTTATTTTATAAAGAAATATCCCATGATTTAAAAAAAATTCTTTGTAGTATTTTAATAACTAATGAACATATTTTTAGCATATTTTTCCTTGATTCTGCCCTAGGGTCAAACATGGTACAAAAAACTGTCGTAAAATGTCAAATAAAAACTGTACTCTGTATACATTAATTTTAAAAAGTGAAAAATATTAATACTTTTTATAAATATTCCTAAATTTCATTTGAATATGATACTATGAACTTGGCTTTCAAATATACCATTATACCATTAAACCATTTCCCTTTCAGGGTAGGCGTGACACTACCCGATTCGGGTAGTGTTTCTAGGTAGATAGTTTTCTTGTAGTTATAAATAACTACAAGATTGGGCTCACCACACCCATAATATGCCAACAGCACACAGTATTCTCGAATGGTCACCAATCCAAGTACTAACCGCGCCCAACGCTGCTTAACTTCAGTGATCTGACGAGAACTGGTTTTTTCAGCGTTTTTTCAAACATAAATCAGATTTGAATACACTCAAAAAATAAAATTAAGAAAGGTCAGAAATTCATGCAGTTTTTTTTGGAAAATCCCACACATTTTTTAATAAAACTCATTTCCACGCCACCGCGGAGGTGGTATCATAGGATATTTCTTTATAAAGTGAATTTCGTTGAATTCATTTTACAATTATTTACAATTAATTTTCAATTAAAATTATTTTACAATTAAAATAAAATTGTAAAAATAAATATAAATATAAGTTTCCCAAAATTCTTGACAAAAGGTTCGAAATATTTGATAAGATTTCCGATATTTCAAATTAAAATTTGAACAACAAAAAAAACATTAATTAAAAATAGTTGAAATAATCCTACAAAGAATGAGATTTCAACCAAATGAATAAATTTTCAACAAAAAAAAATTTTTTTAATGAAGAAAAAACAAAAATTTTAACAAAATTATAATTTAAGGTGAAAAATATGTTTGTATACAAAATAA
>CAKNYM010052222.1:133658-197361 GCA_932195095.1 Andricus curvator
ATCAAAATTTCAACAAAAAATATAAGTTTTAACTAAACAGTTGAATTTTCAACCGAGGAAGCTGAATTTTTAACGAAAAATGTAATAATTGCTATTTCAATGAAAAAATTCTAATTTGTAATCAAAAACAATTGAAATCAACCTTCAAAGAATGAGATTTCAACCAAATAAATAAATTTTCAAATAAAAAAATTTTTAATGAAGAAAATAGAAAAATTTCAACAAAATTATAATTTAAGGTGAAAAATATTTTTGTATACAAAATACAAATTTCGAATAACTTTTTTATTTTTTAACTTTTTTTTGTGTATTTTAAGCTTCTTTGAATATAATTTTCATATAGGATTCTTGACAAAATTTCACAAAATTTTTCAATATTTCAAATATGTCAAATAAAAATAGCAACAAAAAATATAATTATCAACCAAACACTAACTGAGATATTTTTATAATTTCATTCCTGAAATCTATTCCCTTAGTTCAAACATGGTAGAAAAATCTTGTAAAATTTAAAAAATGACCAACTATTTACAAGAATTTTTAAAATAAAAATCAATGTGTATCATATTCAAATAGAATTTAAGAATATTCATAAAAGTTATTAATATTTTTTTCATTTTTAAAATTAATTTATACAGAGTACAGTTTTTACTTAAAAAGTCACGACGGTTTTTTGTACCATGCTTGACCCTATCAGGGCAGAATCAAGGAAAAATATTCTGAAAATATTTTCATTAGTTATTAAAATACTACAAAGACTTACCTTTAAAATTGTTTTGTCCTTTAAAAATCATGAAACATTTCTTTATAAAATACATTTTGTTACACTTATTTTACAATTATTCACAATTAATTTCCAATTACAATTATTTCACAATTAAAATAAAATTGTAAAAACTAAATTTTGTAATGTCGAGATAAATATTTTAAGACATTGAAGGTTTTATAAAGTTTTTATATATTAAGAAAGCATATACAGTAAAAATGTTGATGAATTTAATAAATTAAAAATAATAATTATTTATTATCATTTTAACTTTACAATATTTAAAATCGATTGAAAAATAAACCATAAATAATGAAAAATGAAACCACTTGAAAGTGATAGATATTATTAACCTAATTTTAAAATCCCATGTACAATATTCAATATATTTGTATTTTATAAACCTCGAGAGTTTTATAATGTATACCCTGTGGAATCAACTCGTCTAAAACATTCCATAAGAATTCCTGAAAAACATAATCATTAAATATTTCAAGACTTCATTGCATGTATTTGAAGTCTTTCCTTTAGGTGTGAATTTTTGAAAACAAAAATCAACCCAAACCTCCTAATAGCCAACAAGTCAACGAAACCGAATCGGGAAGTCGGGCGAACTCGGCCCGAGCTTCGGGTTCGTGCTCGTGCTCGTGCATTTTCGGCTTTACACAAGGCTGGCCGAGTTGAGCAAAGTGGGGGAACCTTCCCCATCCATTCTTGGCTCGCTTTTCCTCTCGCCAATTTTTAGGTCGTTTTTGCTCTCGCGCGTTTTTACTTCGCTTCTACGTACGTTTTTTTTTTCGTTCGCTTTTGCTCTGAGCGTTTCAATTGTCTGGCTTTTTGAATCCTTCGAAATAGTAGAATATCAAGTTAATGAATTGATAGTTGAACAATTTTGAGTTAAAAGATTTGTAACTAAATAATTTTGAATTAAATGCTTTCAAAATAAACTAAAAAAATAGAAAAAGTAGTTTTTTAAAAGTTATTTTCAAAAATAATGTCGAATTCAAGCCTTGAAAATTGAATTATTTTTTTATATTAAAAATGTTCCAAATGAAAGGCTTAAAATTGTGCAGTTTCAAACATTGGACTCATAGGGATCTTATTTTGTATTCTTTTTTTTTAATGTAATATCTTTAAAATGTCCTCTTTTAGTTAAAGATTTAAAAAAATGAATCATTTAAAATTGAAAAATATTTTACTGAAAGACTTCAAGAATGAAGTGTTAAAACTTAAACGATTTGAAACTAAAAAGCTGAAAAATGTGTTTTTTATAAATTAAAAAAAATGGATTAAAAAATGGCAACGGCCATACCATGCTGGAAACACCAGTTCCCGTTAGATCACTGAAGTTAAGCAGTGTTGGGCGCGGTTAGTACTTGGATGGGTGACCGTCTGATACTACTGCGTTGCTGTTGGCGGCCGTGGGTGTGGTGAGCCCACACTTGTAGTTATTTACTACAAGAAACTATCCACCTAGAAACACTACCCGAATCGGGTAGTGTCACGCTTACCCCTAGAGGCTCGCCGAAAGGGAAATAGTTTAATGGTATAAAAAAGCTAAAAATACAAATATCTGAAATTAATACTTCAGTGACTGAATGATTTCTTTAATTTTAAATGGTTACAATTTTAGACTTCTGAATTTTAATCTTAAACGCTAAATTTTTAATTTTTCCCTTTAAAAGTTTTAATTTTGCAGTTAAAATTTAAATATTTGCATTTTGAAAAGTATAATTAACAATTTTTAAATCTGTAATTTTTAAACGATTCAAATTTATTAAAAATAATTGAAATTTTAAAGAGTTTGCGCATAAAAGGATTTTAATTCAGGTAATTCTTAGTAATTGAAATTCTTTCCATTTTAAATTAACTTTATTTTGAATTTTTTTCAGAATAATTCCATTTTAAAGGCTTATCATTGAAAATTTTTCTATTTTAAGCAGTGCATTTATTTTTTGATGATAGCAAAATTTCTATAATCAATTTTAATGTTAAATAATAATTTGTTATGTAATAACAATTTAAAATTCTAGAATTTCAGAAGCTTTGACTTTGAAATATTCAATTTCAATTTGACAAATTTTTAAGATAAGACAAGTTTTTAATTTTAAAATATTCAATTTTGAACGCTTTGAATTAGAAATTATACATTGTCAACCCCTTCTCAATAAATTTGTGTAATTTCTCAATTTTGGGAGCTTTTGATTAATTATTTTTAACAATTTGAATATATTCAATATATTTTTAAAAATATATATATTTTTTCAAATTATAAAAACTCTTAATATTAAATTTTTTTTTAATAATGAATTTTTAAATTGTTTATTTTTTTAATGTTAGGGAAAAAATATCAGGGCTGTTTATTTACTGATAGTTAATCAATAAAATCAATTAGTAATAATAATGTACTCTTAATAATACTGTTAATTAGTCATTTTTTGTTTAATATGAATACCTACTAAAGCAAGTAGTAAAAGATTTGGAACTAATTTATTACTGACTTTTTATTTATTTAGAAATTAAAGGGCGAGGCAAACATTGATAGGTATCTTTTTACTGATTCTTTTAATATAGTTTTGACTATTGAATTAGTAAATAATGTGAATTAGTAAATTATTGAATCAATGAAACTAAGTTCACTCTCAAATTTTACTAATTATTTTGCGATGCAGTTTCTGAATAGTAATAGCGTAAAATGCGGTTTTACACACGCGATCACCACAAGTGGGTAAATCGTACGCACAAGTTGCATACGATATTTTTTGACACAGCGTGCGTAAAAATGCGTTTTTACACACCCATATGAGTGCGTAAAACATACATATGAGTGCGTAAAAATAAGCCGCTTTACGCACCCATATGGGTGTATAAAAACGCATTTTACGCACACTGTGTCAAAAAATACATTTGCTAACGAACTGCATTATTAAAATTTGATTAAAAACAAGTAACTTTTATTATTTTACAGTCAAATCTATTACTAAATGAATTAGTAGACGACTTCGGATTATTTTCATTTGTCAAATCTTTAGCATTTATTTTTTTAATTATGATGATTACAAACTTACAAAACTTTTCAAATCGAATGCAAAATTCGTAAATTTAAAATTAATTCATTTAAACCAATGGTAAGCGTAAATTCCGATGCATATCGGAAAAATAAATGATTAGTATCTTTCTTATACTAATTTGTATAATATAGTTTTGTGTTTTCGACTATGGAATTAGTTAAGGACTAATTCGCTCTCAAATTCGACTGATGATTCAGTAATCTAGTTTGTGAATAATAAATTTGCTAAAAAATTATATTAGTAAAATTTTATTAAAAATTAGGAAATTTTACTAATCCACAGCCAAATCTGTACTAAATGAATTAGACGACACCGAATTGTTTACCTCTGTCAAATCCTAATATTTTATTCATTAATTTATTATATTGTTTGCTTATTACTAATTATTTATTAATCTAGTTTCTGAATAACACATTTGCTAAGAAATTGAATTAGCCAAATTTGATGGAAAATTAGTAATTTTTACTAATTTGAAGTCAAATCTATACTAAATCAATAAGTAGACGACGTCTAATTATTAGCATTTGTTGAATCTCAATAATTTATTTATTCAATAATCAATTTTACTTTGTTGAATTAGATTAGTAACGCTAACTACAATGGGTGATTTTTCTAATTTAATGATATATTTTTCTGTTTTTTTTTACTACAATTATTGTTAGTATGTTTTATAATTATATACTTGAAAAACTTATAATTGAATAAAAATTAGTTTGAAAATTAATTCCATTAAGATATAGGAAAAATCATGGAAAAATCAAAGAAATGATATGACTATACTTTACAGTTTACACTTTACAGTAAAGCTTAGTGTACCTAAACTGCGGGTAGATGGCAGTCAAATGCAGTTTCTACCTCAATTTCTCAATTATTTTATGATTCCAAAATTTGTAAAAAAAAATTAGTTGATAATTATTTTTCAAATGAAAAATAGCTTCGTGCTTAAAAAATGATTTTTGATAATCATAAATATATCTCAAATTATTTATAGTTTATATATTTTTTAACTTACCCGCGAGGGTGGTTTAGGACAACTACTTTGTATCCAAAATTTGTTTAGTAATTATTCTACCTAAAATTCATGGAATTTTTACACTTAAATCTGTATAAAGATTAAAAAAAATTTTTTTCTTCGAAAGGGTTTGCATTTTATTTCTAAGAGTCATTTTCTAATTCAATTTTTTCTCTCACTTTTTCTAGAGCCTATTCATGATTTTTAAGTGAATTCAAAATTTTTGCAATGCATCATGTGAGAAAGTACGCTTTTTTTACGTTTGGGGATGATTTAACCCCCTTCTGAACGTACTTGCAGTTGTCCAGAAAAGTTAAGAAAAATCAACAGTTGTTTTTCTCCAAATAAAAGATTCTTCTTCAGTGTCCCTACAAATCAAAGAAACTTTTTTTTTATGACACCCTAGTGTAAATTGTACAATTGTACATAAGCTGACTTAGAAGTTTAAGATTGGCAATTTCAAAGTTCTCAAAGTTCAGAATTTCTCAGCTTCAGTGATGTCTAAAGCTGGACTTTAGCTTCCCATGGAGATAATTCTAAGCAAATATTGCCGTGCATTCCTAAGAAAGTTTTAATAGAAACCATAAATTGTCTGACAGGTCTTTAAGTAATAGTTCGCTATCTAAAAATTACTAAAAAAATAGAGGAAATTAGGCAATACGTATTTTTGCGATTTGTGAAAAAAAAAATGTTTACAAAGTTATGCCTATTTGAATTTTTTGCTTTGTTTTTCAAAAAATTACAATTTTTTTCTTTAAATTAATATAACTTTTGACCTAATTGAGATATTTAGGATTTCTTTTCACATTCTGGTAGAGTTTATCGCCTTCTTTCGAAATCCGTGAGAAAATGAAGTTCTTCTGAAAATATTAAAAGTAGATTTTCTCAAAAAACCCACACTTATATTTTATGCCAATTTTTTTTTTAATTTGTACTATCATAAGGATGAACCTTGTGAGTTTTATGCGGGCTAAATAACTTTCGTGGCCAGGAGAATTTTTTTTCATGAAATCGAATTTTGGCATTTTTCTTGCAAACAATAACAGATACGAAAAAATGCGTAAAAAATAATTGGCACAGTTGAAAAAGTTCTACAAAAAGTTCCTTCATTCATTTATGATATCTTGTACCATTCCCGAGAAAAATAAAAAAATTCAATATTTCTTTCAGAAACTACAGTTGCAGCAGGGCAGTCAATTCTTTTATCTGTACACATCTGTTATTAAATATATTATAAAGTGCTTTTCTGTGCACAATTTCAAAATCAGAACACTCTTGTCGTTTGGTATTCAAATTTATTCTTCGATTTTTACTTATTATCGGGAATCTAAATTTTCAGAGACATTAAACTATCACAGAATGATAGAAAACAATGAATCAAGACATTTTCGAATTGCAATTGTTCATTTATATATAAAATTTGAAAAACAAGTTGAAGGACTAGAAATATATGGGAAATTTCTGTGAGAGGGGCAAACCCCACCTTTCTTATTTAAAAAAAAATATTTTGTACAAATTTTTATTTATATAAAAAAGATATCCTATAAATTTCAATGAGGGCTAAAATTGTTTTGTGGTCAAGAGAATTTTTTTCTTTATGAAAATTGAATTTTTTCATTTTTCTCGGAAATAGTAAAAGATATCATAAATGAATAAAGGAATTTTTTGTAGAACTTTTTTAACTGTGCCAATTATTTATTTTAGTTTTTTAGTTATTTAGTTAGTTATTTATTTATTTAGTTATATTTTTTTTAGTTATTTAGCCCACATAAACCTCACAAAGTGTTTTCCTTATGATAGTACAAATTAAAAAAAAAATTGGCAAAAAATATAAGTGTGGGTTTTTGGAGGAAATCGACTTTTAATATTTTCAGAAAAACTTAATTTTCTTATGGATTTCGAAAGAAGGCGATAAACTCTACCAGAATGTAAAAATAAATCTTAAATAGCTCAATTAGGTCAAAAGTTATATAAATTTAAAGAAAAAATTTGGATTTTTTTTAAACAAAGCAAAAAATTCAAATACGCATAACTTCGTAAAAAATTTTTTTCACAAATCGCAAAAATACGTATCGCCTAATTTCCTCTAGAAAACAACATATTTTGTTCCCAAAGGATTCTGCGACTTCAAGTGTAGAACCTGCCTGGTTTGAAATGGATTCGGTCATCGGATTACCCTGAAATACCTCCATATACAGAATTATTCTGGATTAGCTAAGAGTAGTTTGGATTGCATAGGATTACTCCACGAAAAAAAATTACTTCTTAACAAAATTGTTAAATTTTCAACAAAACAAATGAACTTTTAATCAAATGGTTGAAGTTTCAACCAAGAATTAAGATTAATTTTCTGCCGAAAAAGATGATTTTTAAATAAAATACATTTTCAACGAAGTAGTTGAATTTTCAACTAAAAAAACATCGATATTGAACCAAATTGTTAAATTTTCAAGTAAGCAAAGTAAATTTATAACCAAAAACGGAATAGTAACATTTTTAATTTACAAACTCAATTTTTAACAAAAAAAGCATTTTTAACAAAATAGTTGAATTTTTATGCATTTCCAACCAAAAAAGTAATTTCTGACAAAGTAGTTCAACTTTAAACTAAGTAGTTAAATTTTTAATTTAAAAAGATGAATTTACAATGCAAAATTAAATAGTTACATTTTTAGTTAAAACGATTAATTCAAAAAAACGACGAATTTTCAACTAAAAAGATGAATTTTGAAGCAAGAAGGTTAATTTTCAAAAAAAATGATTTTTTAAAAAAATACGTGAAATTTCTACCAAATAGTTGGACTTTCAACAAAAGAGACAAATTGACAATAAAAAGTGAAATAGTTGAATGTTCAGTTAAAAAGAATAATTTTTAACTAAGAGAAAACAAACAAAAAAAAATAGTTAGATTTTTCTCCAAAATAGTTTATTTTTCAATCCAAAAGATGAATTCTCATGCAAGAAGATTAATCTTCTACCAAAATGAAATTTTTTATCAAAATAGTTGAATTTTCAACAAAAGTGTTCAATTATTAACCTAAAAGATGAAGTTTCTAGCAAGAATCTTAATTTTTTACCGGAAAAAAAGAAATTTGAACAATATACATGAATTTTTAACTAAGAAAAACAAATTTACAACAAAAATAAAATAATCACATTTTGAGTGAAAAAATCAGTTAAAAAAAAAAATGAAACAAAATATAAACACAATAGTTAAATTTTTAACCAAAGCATTTTCAACTGAAATCGAAAATTGAACTTTCAACTAAGCAGATGAATCTTCAAATGAAAAAAGATAGATTTTCAACTAAAAATGGAATAGTTAGATTTTCCGATAAAAAGATTATTTTTCATCCAAAATAAAAAACGAATTTTCAACAATATAGTTGAAAAATATTCAAATTGCCTATGTAAAGTACTCCGAATTACCTGGATTACACGGAATTACAACTTAATTAATTGTATCGTCTAAATTACTTCCAATTACCTAGATTACAAGATTATTATTATTACCTAAATTGTCCAGGATTATAGATGGATTGCAAGTGGATTACTTGGATTACCTGAATTACTCCAAATTATCTGAATTACAAGTACACATGATTTCAAGTTGTTTCAGAATTCATCTCCTTTGGTTGAAAATTCTACTATTTGGTTCAAGATTAAACTATTTTGTTGAAAATTATTGTTTTTGGGTTGAAAAATACTTTTTTCAAATGAAAATTTACCTATACTATTTTTGATTGAATGTCGGACCACTTTGTTGAAGATTCATTTTATTGTTTTGAACATTGAACTATTTTGCAGAAAAGTCATTTTTTTAGTTTGCAGTTGATTTAAATAATCCATTTTTGGCTAAAAATGATTGGATTTATTTGAAAATTCAACCATTAAATTTTTCATTGAAAATCCATATCTCTTGCTTGAAAATTGAACTGCTTTGTTGCAATTTGAAAAACTTTGGTAAAAATTCATTTTATTAGTTGAAGATAATTGAAAATTCTGTTTTTTTGTCGTTAAAAATTAGTTTCTTTTTTATCAACAATTAAGTTTTTTAACTGAAAATTTAACTATTCCATTACTGGTTGAAAATTGATCGGTGTTATTTAAACATTCAAAAATTTGGTAGCAAATTTATGTATTTTGTTGTAAATTCTTATTTTTTATTGGAAAATCAATCTTCTTGCTTGATAATTCAACTATTTGGCTGAAAATTAACATTTCGATTTTAAATTCGTATTTTGAGTTGAAAATTCAACTTTTTTGTATAAAACGCGTCTTTTTGGCTTAAAAATTCAACTTTTTTGTTGAAAATTCGTTTTTTTGCGTTGAAAATTCTACTTATCCAGTACAAATATGATCCTTTTTTTTTGGTTAAAAAATGAGAAATTGTTTCATTTTTATTAAAAATTTAGTTTTTTAACTGAAAATTTAACTATTCGATCATTGGTTGAAAATTGATGGGTTTTAGTTAAAAATTCAACAATTTGGTTGAAAATTGATGTATTTTGTCGTCAATTCGTATTTTTGGTAGATAATTAATCTTCTTGCTCGTGAATTTAATTATTTGGTTAAAAATTAACTTTTTTGTTTCAAACTCATATTTTTTGTTAATAATTCAACCTTTTGGTAGAAAAGTAGTCTTTTAGACTTGAAAATTCATCTTTTTTGTTGAAAATTCCACTTTTTCAGTAGAAATTTGATCTTTTTTCGTTACAAATTGAAAATTCGTTTCTTTTTTATCAAAAATTTTATTTTTTAACTGAAATTTCAACTACTTCTGGTTGAAAATTGATCGGTTTTAGTTGAAAATTCAACAATTTATTTGAAAATGTATGTAAGTTGTTGAGAATTAATCTTCTGGATTGAAAATTCAACAATTTGGTTGTAAATTAACTTTTTTGTTTCAAATTCATATTTTTCTGTTAAAAATTCGCTTTTTTGGCTTAAAAATTCAACTGTTTTGAAGAAATTTCATCTTTTTGGGTTGAAAATTCCACTTTTTCAGTAAAAATTTGATTTCTTTTCGGTTAGAAATAATAATATTGTTAAAAAATTGTTTTGTTTGAGGATTCATCTATATATTTTTTTAATTCGTCTTTTTTGCTAGAAAATTAATTGTTTTTATTTAGTTTAAAAATCTACCTTTCTGGGTTAGAAAGTTCTACTATTTGTTTGGAAAATTTAACTAATTCGTTGACAATTTGTCCATTTTGTTGAAAAGTTATACTATTTAGCTGTAAATTCGTATTTTTTGGTAGAAAATTGATCTTCTTGATTTGAAAATTCAACTATCTGGTTGGACATTAACTTTTTTGTTTCAAGCTCATATTTTTTACTAAAAACTCAACTTTTTTGTAGAAAATTCGTCTTTTTAACTTTAAAATTCAACTGTTTTGTTGATAATTCCACTTTTTCATCAGAAATTTGATCTTTTTTGCTTGAAAATTAAATTGGTTGTTCAAAATTTGTTTTGGTTAAGGATTCAACTATACACTTTTTAATTTGTCATTTTTAGTAGAAGATTGATCGTCTTAATTGAAAATTTAACTGCTTGGTTGAAAATTCAAGAATATATAACAATTTGGTTGAAAATTTACCTTGTTAGGTTGGAAAGTTCTTCTATTTGTTTAAAAAATTTAACTAATTTGTTGACAATTCATTCATTTTGTTTGAAAGTTGTACTTTTAGGCTGTAAATTTAACTATTCAGTTGATAATTAATTTTATTGAAAATTCAACCATTTGGGTGAAAATTAATCCTTGTAATTCAAATAAATCATTTATGTGGTTGAAAATTAAACTATTTTTTGAAAATTCGAAAATAATCTATTTTGTTAAAAATTCATCTTTTTTGTTCGAAAATTGAACAACTTTGTTAAAAATTCGCCTCTTTGGATTGAAAATAAATCTTTTTTGGTGGAATAGAAAAACATTCGTCAATTTAAGAATTTTAAATTAGATTAACATCAAATTAAAAATCCTATTTAACGTCCAATACTCAAGTTAATGGATAGAATTCCTGAAAATAAAAACAAGAATCCAACGACCAAATTTGGACAACCACCATAAAATGTTCCTATTGTAATTTCAAAAAAAATTCCTTTTTCCTCTTTTTTATTTTTTGTCCAAGGAAAAAGAAAATTTTTTTTTTCAAATTACAATAGGAGCATTTTATGGTGGTTGTCCAAATTTGGTCGTTGGATTCTTGTTTTTATTTTCAGGAATTCTATACAAAAACTTACTGGCTTGAAGATTCTGCTATTTGGTTAAAAATGCATTTGTTTGTTGTTTGTAAATTATTTTTTTGTTTAAAAATTGAACCACTTGTTTAAAAATTCAACTATTTGTTTAAAAATTGATCTCTTTTGCTTAAAACTTCAACTATTTGGCTGTAAGTGCAACTATTTTGTCTCAAATTAATTTCGTTCTTGAAAATTGAACTATTAGGTTGAAAAATGATATTTCTAGATTGGAAATTGACCTTTTCTTAACTTGACAAAAATTAAACCAAAATTTCGTCGAAAATTCAACCATTTCGTTGAAAATGAAATATATTTCGACTTATAAAATCTTCATGGTTTCATATTGAATGTAATACTAAGGAGAATAAAAGGGTTTAAAAAATATAAATACACACCAAATCATTGTTCAGAAACTTTATTTTTTACGTACACTAGCCGACTACTATGCATGCGTTCGGGGCGTTCGGAATCCCGTACGAGGCCCAAGTGCCCTTTTTCAGGTTTTTCACAATTAACAGCTTTTGATTTTTTCACCTTATTTTTGCCTTGCTTTTTGTTCTGAAGAACTTGAGAATACTTTTTTGGAGTTTGATTTTTTTAAATAATAGGGCGCCATACATTAGGTGTATAATCTATAGAGTCTCTTCGCGTCAAGACGTTCGAATCACCTCCCATAAAATACAGATCTTTCGTTGCACCCTTCTAATTCCACGAAACTCAAGTCAAGTGAGAATTATTCATTTATAATTTCTTGTAAAATAGAAAAAAGTATATTTATCACAATTATGACACTGATGGTCAGACAAGGAGTCAATGGAAAAAATCGCAGAAAGAATTCGATCGACCGAACGCGACGCGACCACATATATCGTATTTATATTTATATAGTCGTATTTATATATTTATATACAGTGGATAAAAAAAGAATTGGGCACTCTTCGGATGTACACTTCAAAAAAATATTGTTCAACTTGAATTTTATTACTGATCTCATTTTGCATAAAATTAGATGAGATAATAAACCTATGATATTATTATGATATTACCTATTAAAAATTAGCCTTGACTTTAAAAGGTGATAGCGCTCTCCAGAATAAAGATAACATAATTTTCTAAAAATCGTTGGAAAGCTTATTTAATTCTGCGTTAAATGAACCCTAGTTGAGGTTATTTGGACTTGTGGGAATTAAATTATCACGTGAGAAAGATAAAAATGAAAATCAGACTTCATTAAAAATCTGAATTTTATTTTCGTCTTTCTTATGTGATAACTTAATACCCATAAGGCTAAACTGCTTCAGCTAGATACCATTTAACGCAGAATTTAATAAGCTTTCTAACGTTTTTTTTAAATATTTGTATCTCTATTCTGGACGGTCCTATCACCTTTCAAAGTCAAGACTCATTTTGAACAGCTCATCCGGTTAGTGATCCGATACTATCCGTCGGTAGTGTAGATGAAAAAAAGAGTTATTAATTTTCTTAAAAATGAAAACATATATTAAAGTACTTTTGTGTTTTACAGGACTTTTTTTCAGTGTACAATGAAAATGAGAAAATTTTTTTTCTGAAGAGCAGGGTTATCCTTTCTATCCACCTTTCGTATTTGCTTATAAAGTATAATACCTTAAGAATCTAGAACTTATGTTGATATATTGCACATTTGACAACAGTTACGTTTCTTTAAGTACTCGGGTATAGGAAGTCTTTGTTAAAAATTCATTTCGATCGTCGCGCTATTTATTTATTTATTTTTCTCTCTCATACAGACACACGTGCATTCATTCACAAATTCTTTCCTCTCACCTTGCACATATTTTTTCATATATATTTTGTGTTTGCATTCCATTTTCACTTGCCATTAGTGCTATCCTTTACAAGCCTAGGGTGCCTCATGAAATCCTTTTTTTAGATTTTCTAAAACTTTGTATCGGAAATTTCTTTCCTTTGGCGAGCAAATGATCCCATATTTTTCCAGATAAAAAAATGTATATAGATGTCGCGTTGGAGGTTTTTATGCCGAAAATTCAATTTTGAAAATTAAGAATATTTCATTTCTACAATTTTAACTAATGTTCAAAATATGTATTATTTTGTTGTATTATTTGTTTCCTGCAATTGAGATTAAAAAGGCAAATTCATCCCTAAATTATTTTAAATTATGAAACTCTCATAAAATATTATTTACTTTACTGACAACAGTTTCTATTGAAAAACAAATTTGAGGGATACTTTTCTACTAATAAAAAATAATATGTTCATCAAATTTAAAAATCGATAAATTTTTGTTAAATGATCGTTTCTGGTACCTTATTTTTTATATTAAGGATATAAAAAAAACATTTTTGACCTAATAAATAAAATATAATGAACTTTTTACATTATTTATCTTTTAATACATAATTTATTCGAAATTTTGAGAAAAAGAAGCTTTTTAAGAATTTTGGAAGGTTTGAAGAGAATAATAAAAATTTCCTAAGATTCCTGAGAAAATTTCAAATTATTTTGAAAAATTAATTTCTGGAAGAAATTGAAAAAAATTTCAAATCTTTTCCTGAAATTTTGAAAAAGAATTCAGGATATTTGAAATTAAATTTTTTTAATTTTGCAAGATTACACAATTTTAGAAAAAAATTTAAATAAATTTAGAAGACATTTAGAAGTTTTGAACAGAAAAAAAAAATAATGTTAAAGATTTCAAAAAATAGAAAACTAAGATTTTTGATGTTTTCGAACAACAAATTTAGAAGGTTTTTAAGAATTTTGAAAGTTTATAAGAGAATAAAAAAAAATTTCTTCAGATCCCTGAGAAAATATAAAATAATTTTTTGTGTTGAAAAATTAATTTCAGAGATTATTTAAAAAGATTTCAAAAGGTTGCTAAAATTGTCAAAAAAGAATCTGGAAAATTTTACGGTAATTATTTATTAACTGTAAAAAAATTTTCAATCATTTTAGCAAACATTTGTAATCAGTTTAAAATATACTTAGAATTTTTTAAAAGTTTGTTTTGAAAATTCAAATTTAAAATGAACAATAAGATTATTGACGATTTCAAAATAAAATTTTGAAGTTTCTTAAGAATTTTCAAAGGTTTCAAGATAATAAATAAGTTTTCTTATGACTCCTCAGAAAATTTTTAATGATTTGTTATGTTGAAAAAAAAATTTTTAGAGATTCTTTAAAAATATTTCAAAACATATCAAAAATTTTCAAAAAAGAATCTAGAAGATGTTAAGTCGATTCTTTCAATTTTGAAAGAATTTTGATATTTTTAGTGATAATTAGAGTAAGTTTGAAAGATATTTGCGAATTTTAGAAGTTTAAAAAAAATTAAGAATATTGTAAAACTTTGAGAGATTTCCGAAAATCTATATAATATTTTTTAATTTCTTCAAAAATTGGACAAGTCCTAAATATCTTTTAATATGACTGAAATTTTTTCTAGAATTTCTGAAAATCCTGTAGAACAACTAACATTTCTTAAAAAATTTCTAGATACTTTTTTGACATATCTGAAATCTTCAAAAATCTTTTTGAATTTTCTCCATAATCCTACGAAAATTAGTTATTTAAAATTTTTTTCGTAATAAGAATTATTTTTTCCCTTAAATTATAATTTGGTTGAAATTATATTTCTTTCTTGATTGCAAAATCTTTATTGCTTGAAAAATCTTGTTTGGTTGAAAAAACAAATATTTTGTGGAAAATATGTCTTTTTTAGTTGCACTCAACTGTTCTTGATTTCAAATACAATTTTTTGGTTTAAATATCAGCTATTACATTTATCATTGAGAATTCATCTTTTTTGGTTGAAAATTCGCCTATTTGATTGGAAAAAATACTTTTGTGTTGAAACTTTTATTTAACATATCTGAAATCTTCAAAAATCTTTTTAAATTTTCTCAAGAATCTTAGGACTATTATATTTATAAAATCTTGAAAACAAGTTAACTTCAAAATAAAGAGTTATTGGAAACTTTTATTCTGTATTACCAATTATTTTTTTCCTCAAAACGAAAAACAATTGATTGATTGGTGATGCTAGTAAATATAAAAAATAAGATACCACAGACTTTCCCTTAAGAATCCTTCAAGAATTTTGTGGAAAAACTTTTTTTTAATTGCAGGACAATAATTGCATCTTTTAAATATTGGAAATAGTTGTCACTAAGGTAAGTAATATTTCCTGAGAGTTTCATAATTTTAAAAAATCTCAAATTTAACACAAAATCGCACTTTTAAGAGTGGTAATACCCACCTTAAATTTGTTTTGATAAGAAACCAAACTTGTAGAAATGAAAATTCAAAAACATAAAAAGTCGAATTTTCGGTATATAAACCTTCATAAAGACCCCTAACTATATTTTTTAATCTGGCAAACATAGGGAATCATTTTCTCACAAAAAAAAGATATTATCGATTCAAAGCTTTCAGAAAATATAAAAAAAGGGTTTTATGAGTCACCCTATTCGACAGTTTCGTTGAAAGTTCTACAATAGGTACCTTTGAATTATCTTTTTCGATGTGAGCTGAGTATCTTTTAAGTCTCCTCTTTTATTTAATTTTCGTTTGTGATTAAATCTGACGTGTGGCGTTCGTTGCGAATTATCGTTGACTTTTTTCGACTTTCATTTGTGATTCGTTGCAAAAGTCTTGCAAAAGCGACTGGAAAATTTGATTCGGTTTACGAATTGAGCACTTTTGCATGACTTCAAATTGCACAACTCTTGCTGCTAATGGAGTGGATAAATGAAAAAGCTTTTTCTATTTGAGGTAAATCGACGCGATATTAATGCGATAATTTTCTCGGTGTCAATTGTCTGACTGAAACATTTTAGAAAATAGCTTAAAGTAATATTTAAAAAGTCTGTACAACGTAAGTTTACGATAAAAGATATTTTACAACAATAAGATAATAATCGCATATAAATATTTTTAATAATAATTTCTCCTCTGTCATACAAAAGAGTGCAATTCGAAGCTCAGGTTATTAAACACGTTTTCGAATTATAGAAACAAAAGGACGAAATTTCTTACATACACTTTTGATTAAACTTTCATTTTTAATAATATAAAAAAGTATCGTCCTAGGGTGGTCCAAAAATGCATTACAATTTTTTTTTTCATGCTGGAGAGCAGCTACCCCCTCCCATTTTGTGAGAAAGCGCAAAAAAAATCCGTTTTTTTCTTCAAATTGATCAGTATTAAAGAGTGCCGCCGGGACTTTGTAATTAAGACGGAATTTTAAATGAAAAAAGCACATTAAAAAAAAAATGAGAAACACAACTACTTGTTTTCAACTTACTAAAATTGAAGTTTATTCACGTCTTGAGGAATGTTCAAAGAATAATTTTCACCCAATAACTTTTAATTTTTAGCCTCCCAAGCTCCTTGCATTGTGCCCGGAAAATGTCCCAGAAATCGAAAATAGCAGTTTCACATAAAATTCATATCAAGGACAAATTTTAAAAACTTTTTGTTGGCTCAAAATATTCGGCAAAATATGTGTCAAGTATTTTAAAATAATTTTCAATTATTTAAACAATTATCATTTACTCAAACAAAATTTTTTCCCCCTGTAAATCATGAAAAGTTATCTTTTATCGGCTTAATAAGTGATATAGTACATGAATTCTAGAGTTATATTTTTGTTTAACATATTTTTCAAATATACAAACAATTTCTGTTTGTATAATTTTTCTTTCACCAAATCGTGAAAAGTTAGTATTTTCTGTAAGTAGTTTGAACAATTTTGATACTGTTGAGAAATTTTAAGTCTAAAAATATTTGTGAACGACAATTTGCAATTATTTAAACAATGAATAATCTTTCACTTGTGCCTTTTCATAAAATTCTTATTTGAGAACTTGTAACCTACTTATTATTAAAATATTTATTTGTTTGAACAATTTTTTTCAGTAAGTTGTGAATAGTTAATTTTTCGGATAGACACGTACAAAAAATGTACGTTGATGCTTGTTTCCCAAAATTCGTTTACAAATTTTTGTCATGTCCAACGAAAGAAAATCAATATGAAAACGTAACTATTCAGAACTCACTGTAAAAAATTATTAGAAAGAATGATGATTTGAACAATAAATAGGTTATACGTTCTAAAATAAGAAAATACTGAAGAATAAGGTATTTTTACGATATAAGGGGGAACAAATAGTTAAAACAAATTAAAATGGTTTAAACCATTGAAAAATGTCTCTCAAAAACATGCTACTCTCAATATTCGTTAATTATGGTATTAATTTCATCGAATACTAACTTTCACGTTTTGTTGAAAACAATTTATACTAATGTTTCACAAAAAATATAACTCAAAATTCATGAACTGTATCATTTGACCTGAAGAATAACAACTTTTCACTATTTACACGGGAAGAAAGTTTATTTAAACAAATAATAATTGTTTAAACAGTTGAAAAAATTGTCATTTGCATGAATTTGACATGACACTTGTATTTTCGATTTTTTGGGGTATTTTCCGGGCACAATACAAGAGGGGTGGGTAGTTAAAAATGAAAATTTATCAAGCGAGAATTATTCGTTGAACGTTCCTTCAGGCGTGACTAAACTTTAATTATTCAAACGTTAATAACAAGTATTTTCCCCATTTTTTTGAATTGAGCTTTTCCCATTCAAAATCCCATGTTACTTTCAAAGACCGAATCGAAAAAATACTTTTTGGCAACAAAAAAAAACAACTTTTTTTTGGACCACCTCTATCGTTCACTTCCGTTGTATTGTCAGTTTAATATTCCATTCCGTGCCCTTTTATTTCTCCTTCAAAGCAATTTTTCGTAGTTTTGTAGACTATTAACAAATAACTACAACTGCCACGTTTCCGAGATAAAAACTACACGAAATTCTTTTTTAACATGTAAAAAAGACGGCTATTAACACAGATATCGGAGTACCGAAGCTACTTCAATCTTTGATTCGTTTTCGATTCGTTCATTATACATTGTCGATACATTTCAGTATTTGCTGGACCCAAAAACTGGGTCTTTATTTCGTTGCTGTCGATTAGGCTTACACTATTCCCAAAATTCGTTTATCTCATATCAATTTCAAAAACGATCCATTTAAGGCAAGAAGAATCTTTCCTTTAGACTTTTCTAATTAGAAAATATTACCCTCAATGGAAAAAAAATTTCCCATTCCATTTCCAAAAAGCCTAAAGTGGATCGTTTTTAAAAATTTGGAAATTCCTACGGAGAATTTCTTCAATATCAGAAATATTGAAACGATTTGTCAAAAAATGCTTTCCGTAAATTCATTTTCTTGTGCGAGATTTACACATGGCTGACATATAGTCATTGACAATATTGACACTTTTAGAACTTTAAGTTCTTCAAGTTCGCTGACTCTGTTGTCCAAAAATTTCACTAAGTTTAAAAAAAAGTTTTCTCAACTTCAAAACCGCTTTGCACTTTTCCGTGTTATGAGTTTCGACTTTCGAGACTCTCGGAAATTCACTCCTTAGTTTCTCGATTAATTTGATTCGACAACACCTGCAAGTGTTTAAGAGTTCAAGTCGTTTCTAAAAAAAGTCGAGAAACCCACTTTAAAATTGAAATTTGCAATTTCGTTTACACTGAGGCGTGAAGCGTGCTAGGTTGTGGAGTAGTTTGATACGAGGTACTTCCGGGTGCTCCCGCCGGTTGCAAGCTCAGCTGCAACTGATGCTGCTGAGCTTTCGCTCTCAGACAAGCGATGCTTTCGTTTCTGAGCTGTTCTGTGTCTTGGGTTGCACCTGAAATGAAAAAAAAAGTAAATGATTAGAAATTTGAGAAAGGGGTAATAATTTGCAATCTAAACGAGAAAATCTAGTTAAGAAAAAAATTATATAAAAATAATATTAATATTAATTATCAATTATTAGAAGTCTTATACATAATATATATTATATTATGATATTTTTGATTTTTCTACATTTATTTTTCAAAGATTTATATTAAATTTAGCTTCTTTAAAAATTTTCTGTTTATAACTAATGCAACTAAATTATAAACTTTCTCAATATTGTTACTATTTGCTTGCTTCTTCTCATCATAATTCTGGTCCAGATTGAAGACTAATTAACAAATATTAGAGGATTTCTTATTTTTAAAATTTGTTTTCGATTGTGTTGAACAAATTTATCTCTTTCTGTAGAAACAATTAGTAAAACATTTTATGTTTTCACATAGTCCACGAAAAATGTTAACTAAATAACTTTTGAAATTTTCGATAATTGCATTATTGAGAATAATCAATCACGTTTCTCATAAACTAATATTGTGAAAGTATTTTTAGAATATTTCTTTCTAGTAATTTTTTCAGCATTTTCATGAATATAATATATATATATATATATACCAAAAACTACCAATTTTGGTAGACATTTCCGCGAGTTAATTGATACAAATAAACTTTAAAGATAAATACAATTTTTATTTGATCAAAGTGTAAAGTTTACAAAATCCCTAAAAAGGTTTTTTTTTATCTCTTTCGGAAATTTCATTTCGAAAATGTTTTCCATTAAAAGGACGCAAGAACAAAATTAGAACGAAACCTTAACTATCTGGAAAATATTTTACGAAACTTATTAATTATTTCAATAAAAATATGATGAATATTTAGAAATAGATGCCTTACTAATTTATTCCAGATTGTTTTATTGAATAATAATAATACAGTAACGCTCATAAGTATGTAGAATTGTAGATTATACTTTCGGAGCTGATTTTTCAAATGATCTTATAAAAGTGCAATAAAATGTTTTTATTTTTATAGAAAAAATTATTATTAAATTATATGTCAAATTAGCCCAGGTTAAAAGGATTTCGTCAATTCTATATCTTAAAATTCTAAATTTATACAAAAGTTTTTATATGTTAAACTTTAGAAATTTTAAAAAAGGTTCTGGCGAAAAAAAAATTTTAATATAAGTGCAGATCAGGGACATAAGCAAAAAATATTTCATACACATCCAAGCCACTTCTGATAACTATAGCAAATTAAAAAAAAATAAAATAAAAAGAATTAATTGAATTATTAACCTTTTCAGAATAAACCTTCTACAGAATGTCCACTTGCAGAATTGACGAAATGCTTTCAACTGGGGCTGATTTGGTGCAGAAATTGATCGCCTTTCCCCCTGTTATAATGAAAAAATTCATTTTTCATTCTTTTATTAGAAAAATTTGGATTGATATTAATTTTGCTTTCTCATAAAGTTAGCTTTGTAATGGTAACAATTTCGAAAAAAAGTTACATTTTTTTAATTGAATTTTCCTCAATTAAAAAATGTTTAATAAAGGTTTCATTTCTAGTTATTATTAATAACCTCAGAATTGGTTCAAATTCACGGTTCGATCAAATTTTCTGATTGGAAACCAAGTCTTTACCACGGCCGTTTTTAAAAAAATTAATTTTTAATTTTAAAAAGTCGAAATTTCCCGTCTTTCTCGAAAACCAAGCGAGTGATGAAAAAAAGTCAAGAGAGCAAAATTTTTCCTTGGAAAAATTGCTACAAACATACTCATTTGCTATATCTTAATCTCACATTGTTTATTTTTAATTTAATTTTTTTTTTTAAGACGTTAAAACGGAATTTTCAGAGTTTTATACGATAATAAAAATTAGAACAAATAAAGTTTGATTCAAATAATCTAGGGATAGTTTTTTCTTCTTGAACAATCTTATTGTTTATTTGTACCTATGAAAGCAACTATTTTTAGTGATTCATTGCAGTTCTGAATTGATCTATTTTGTTATACATTTTTTTCTTTATTAAACATTAATTTTTTTTACTGAAAGTTCGATCATTCCATTTTTAGAAAATTTATCTTGTTTAGTTGAAAATTAAACTAATGAGCTGAAAATATATCGTTTTTAGTTGAAAATTCAACTGCTTGGTTGAAAGTTGAACACCTTTGCTAAACATTCATATTTTTGCTTGTAAATGTTGAATAAATAATAAAAATAAATAAAATAAACAAAATTTTGTTTAAACTTTTGTTGTTGTTGATAATTACTTTTTTTAACTGAAAATTTAACTATTTCATTTTTGATGGTTCAAAATGTATATTTTTTAGTTGAAGATGCAACTATTTAAATAAAGTTTGGTTGAAAATTTATGTGTTTTGTTACAGAAACTTTTTTGGTAGAAAATTAAACTTCTTGGTTGAAAATTCTTCTTTTGGTTAAAATATCAACTCAAGGGCTAAAAGTTTAACGCCTCTGTTGAAAATAATTTTTTTTTTGGTTTAATATTCATCATTTTCATTGAAAATTTATCTCTTTGATAACAATTTTAACTATTTAGTCAAAAATTCGTTTTTTTGTTAAACATTAATTTTTTAACTGGAAATTTTATTGTTTCATTTTTGATTGACATTTTTTTTGTTTGGTTAAAATTTCAACTGTTTGGTTTGAAAATTCATCTTTTAACTGAAAAATTTAACGTTTTGGTTGAAAGTGGAACTCCTTCGTTAAAAATGTATTTTTTTGGTTTATGATTCATGATTTAAGTAGAAAATTCATCTCTACGGTTGAAAATTCAACTATTTTCTTGAAAATTATTTTGTTATTGTTTGAAAATTAATATTTTTTAGTTGAAAATTCAACGTTTTCTGAAACACTTTCTGTTGGTTTTAGTGTGTTCTAAATCTTCCAGAACTGGGAGTCGTAACTAGGTACATATGAAGAAACACTTTTAGAAAAAAAATTAATTTTCAGAGCCATAGAGATTTATGTATTGCTCAAAATAGAAAAATGGGAATTTTTTCTTTGACCCTGAAATTAAAAATTTTCTCAAACATTCCTTGTTACTTTTTTCATAATGTAACGGTAACGATAACTAGTTCCAGCAAAATAATGTTATTTTGTTGACCATGGTAATAATTAATTTTCGATATTAAATATTAAACGATGTCGATCACTGGTAAAGTATTTGGAGAAGCGAGGAAAAATCTGCCTCAGCCCGGATTTGAACCGGGAACCGACTATCCATGAATGGTGAGTGAGATGAGTGAAGAAATTATATAATGGTCGACTCATGGATGGTGGCGTTTCCAGTTCAAATCCGGGCTGAGGCAGATTTTTTTGTGGTTCTCCAAATATTATACCAGTAATCGATACTATTTAATATGTAAAGTCAAAAAATTTAAAAAAGGATAACTAGTTCCTTTTAAAAAGTAACTTACCTATCACTGATTGAGACCCAGTTTTGACCCTACTATCCCCTTAAGCTTACAGTAATATTGGAGAAGATTTTACCATAATTCTTATAAAATGATGTCCATTTAATTTAGGTTGATTACTATCCAAATAATAATTTTAATAATAACAGCCAGAATATGTGGCAAAAGGTAAAATTATACTTGCCAGAGGATGAGGATGGACCCATGCCGTCTTGACTCTCTTGTCCACTCTCGGAACTAGTTGGTCCACCCTGATGGTGGTTGTGGTGAGGACTGCTTCCGCTTCCGGCATGGTCGTTTCCGCTGTCCTCGCCACCGGATTTCAGGTGCTCCGCTGCCTCAATGGACTTTCGGTGCATCCCTACGGGGCCACAGTCAATCAGTTCGCGTTGGTTATTTTCGAAATCTTGACTAAAGCTGCTTGTCTTAGAGGATTGCGCTGATAGAGACGGACAGAAAAAAAAGATTAGAGATTTTCGAGAGGTTAATCATTTTTAAAATGGCATTCATTATATCTCTTATCTTTTCTTTTTCAACTCTAAGGGAATTGACTCAAACTTCTCGAGGGGTGAAATAGTACTTGCAAAATTTTCTTTAAGCAAAATTTCTATCACTTGGTCAACTTGGTCCGGCAACAACGTTTCTTTGTGAAAGTTAACTAATCCGACCGAAAATAGTCCGAAAGCAAAACATTTATTATGCAAAAAGCAAGGATCTACAACATCAAATACTAGAACGATCTCAACTTCTTTTATTTTTTAATCAGTAATTTCTTTTTGAATTTATAATTCAAGTGGAAATCGTCTAGAAAACACAGAAATTAATTCAAATTATCATTACCTAGTAGCCATGGGGCAACAGATTCGTTTTCCTTGGCACTTTTTAAGATAGTCTCCGGCAAGGGTAGCGAGTGTCTCACCATTGCTCCGTACAGACCGTATTCCGCCATTATGGTACTCCTACCCCAACATTTTTCCGTTTTACGCCACTTCGCCCTTCGATTTTGAAACCACACCTGTAACAAAATAATGCACTCGATTTAAAAAATCTATTTCAAAAGCTACAGTATTTTTTGTTTGTAATGAATTCGACGTCAGTCCGGAAAGTATCCGACCGAAGCTTAAACGAATCACATACGCATCGCATTTCGCGTTAACGGAACGCACCGAATAGAGAGTGTGCATTAAATGTTGCCAAAAACTTGGCCACTCATTTTCGGAAAGATATTTGGTTTGTACCGTGGAACGTGGCCACGACAACGCACCTGCCCATTCATCGCAGCCAATTCAGCAATTTCTGGTGAAACACGGCCTTACAGAACTTCGGCAGCCCCCATACAGTCCTGACCTGGCTCCCTATGATTTCTAGCTGTTTCTCAAATTGCAGTATTCTCTAAAAAGAAAACGATTTGAAGAGATCTTTGAAGAGGATATTATCGGCATTAACCAGAATTGATTTTTACTCATATAACACCACAAGGTCGGTTACCTTCCGGACAGACCTCATATAAACATATATTGAAGACCAAAAGAATATTTTTCATTAGATAATTGCTTAATATTGATGATATAATCTGCTTGAAATTTGTTAAATATGAACCTAGGGATTTTTTTCAATAGTTCAAAGGTCTATCTCTAATTATTCATCGTCCTATCGACACGTTTTGGGCTTTGTTCAATATCAAGCCCACCAGGAATGGGTCAGTACTGCTTTGTGGTTAACTAGCAAGCTAGAAGATCTTTCGAGCGAAAAAACAGGGGATGAGATCATTATCCTATTTTTCCTGAACCAGAAACCAGTTACACTTTTTGCTAACGATTCTCTCAATCCAACCACCTACTGTGCTGCAGTCGCGTGGCGAATCCGGAGACCCTGCTTGTTGCAAAGTATCAGTTTTAACGACCTAAACTTTCTCCAAACTTCTGTACGGTGAAAATAAACGCAATCGATAAATTTGATATCAAACTTTACTTACAAACAAAATCTATCAGAATTTCTTTGAAATAGTGTTCTTTTTTACAAACACTAGCATCATCAATCTTTTATTTTTTTTAGATTTGAGGGGAAAAACAATTTTTAATACAAAATACAAATTTCGAGTAACTATTTTTCAAATTAATTAGTTTATTTGTTTCTAAGGTTATATAAACATAATTTTTCTAAGATTCTTGAGGAAATTCAAAAACGTTTTTGAAGATTTCAAATATGCCAAATCAAAATTTCGACAAAAAAGTTATATTTCAAGTAGCAAGTTGAATTTTTTATCAAAAGAGAAGAATTATTAATGAAACATGTAATGCATAATTAATATTTCGACCAAAAAGATTTTGATTTTAAAACAAGAGCAGTTGAAGTCATGCAAAAAAGAAGAACTTTCAACAAGATAGTTGAATCCTCAACCACAGAAGATTAATTTTCAACCAGTTGCATTTTTAACCAAAGAAGATGGAATTTTTACCAAAGGAAACGAATTTTCTACAATATATTTTAATTTTTTAATACAAAAGTACGAAGTTTTTAACACAAAAGTATGTTTTTCCAACAAAAAAGTTCATTTTAAACCAAATAGTTGAATTTTTAACCAAATAGATGAAATCTCTACCAAGAAGATTAATTGTCTGGCAAAAAAGACGATTTTATTAACACAATAGTTATATTTTTAACCAAAGAGATGAATTTTCAACCAAAAAAATTAATTTTTAACAAAGTATTTGAACTTTTAACCAAGCAGTTGAATTTTTATCCAATAAAGATGAATTCTCAACGAAAAATTTAATAATTGATATTTAAATTACAAAAATATTTTAATTTTTGCATGAAAAACAGTCGAATTTATCCAATAAGTACGAATTTTTAACAAAATAGTTGAATCCTCAACCAAAAAAGTTTGATTTTCAACAAAAAATGTGAATTTGCAGAAAAGAGCGGATTAATTTTCTGACAAAAACGACGAATTTTCAACAAAATACATATATTTTCAACAAAAAAGTTACAGTAAAGAATTGAACTTTGAAATAAAATTACTAATCTTCAACCAAAAAAGTGAATTTTTAACAAAGAAGTTCAACTTTTAACCAAGTTGTTGAATTTTCAACAAAAAAAGATGAATTCTCAACGATAAATGTTGTTTTTTATATTTCAACTAAAAAAGATTTTAATTTTAAATTATAAAGATCGAATTCATCCTAAAGAAACCAATTTTCAACAAAATAGTTGAATCCTCAAGCAAAACATAAATTCTCAACCAAACTTTTTCTACAATTTCTGATTTTTTTCAAAACTTCTAAATCTTCTGAATATCTTTTCAAATTATTCGAATTTTTCCAATTATTCAAAATAATGCAATCAAACAAATTGCCACAACGTTTTCCAGATTCATTTTTAACAATTTTGGAAATGTTTCAAAATCTTTTTTATTATTATTAAAAATTTATTTACATTTTTTCTCGATATTTTTAAAAATCTTCTAAAATATTTTTAAACCTTCTGAAATTATTATTTTTTAATTATTACAAAAAAATTATTTGAAATTTTTCCGGGAATCAAAGGAATGAATTCAAAGTTCTGAAAAAGCTTCTAAATTTTTTGTCTATAAACTTTTAAAATCTACGCATATAATTTTTAGTTTTTTAACATATTTTCAAGTTTGAATTTATTTTTGAATATTTTCAAAACTTCTAAATATCTCTTAAAATCACTCAAAATTCTTATAAAATTTGTAATCTTGCAAAATTGCAAAATTTTGCTTCACAATATTCTACATTCTTTTTAAAAATTTTAGGAAATCATTTAGAAGAACATCTCTCAATTTTCACGTAAAATTGATTTTTCAAAATGAAAAATCACTTTAAAATTTCCCAATTAACTCTTTCAAATCTCCCCCTCCCTTTCCACTCTCTTGTTTTCCTTCCCTTCTTTGACCCATACATCATCTTATATCTCGTCTCGTCACAGGTCTCGAATCTCATCTCGAATCTCGACTCGTCTCAAATATCATCTCGAGTCTTGAATCGGATCTTATCTCGAAACCCATCTTGAATCTCGTCTCAAATCGCGTCAAGAATCTGGCCTTGAATCTCGTGTCAAATCTAGTCTCGAACCTTGTATTGAATCTCGTCTCGAAGATCGAGTCTCGTCTCGAGTCTCGTGAAAAAAGTACGACGGACGGACACCCTACATATAAAATTCAAAAAGATTTTCTAATGGATTATCTGTTTGTCCGGAGCTGAGGGGATTCATCAGGATAAATATGTGTCTTACTTTCAGCCATAGGAGAGTCCTTAATTTAAGATCATCTCAACCTTACATTAACTGTTCGGTATAAATATCATCTTGATTTCAGGCATTTACTACCTGAATTTCCATATGTTTGTATGCTTACTTTAATGTTAAAAACGCAGTCTTAATTTTAGATTTCATATACGCTTCTTTTTTAACACTTTAAGATAAGTCAAATTTTCCACTTACATTAAGTATTTTTTCTGTGGATGATTAAATAATTGAAGTTTCCCTTTCATGATAGAATTAACGTTTTTTGTATTGTTGATGTTTGAGGGGTAGTTATTTTGTCCCGGAATTGACTTCCACTGAACTTAATTCACAGCATAGGTTTATTAAAAGTATTCCATGCGTATGTATACGTATAATATGAAAATTAAACTTGCAGAACGTGACGATCGGTGAATGTTATTTAAATGTGAGGCACGCATGGTTGTCGACCATGTGGATGAGACAGTAGAAGGGGACACGCCTGAGGGTAGGGCGTGTACCAATTTGTAGCAACAATGCTAAAGTCACTGACAGAATTGGAACGTAATTCAAATGAATGGGAACGCGTTGTCCTGTCAATTTGCACTGCCACCCTGGAATTATTTTCCGCTTACGTTTTAACGAACTAAAGGCTTTTTAACGATACATATACTCGTATAACACAGAGTTTGCTGGCCTGTAATGGTCACTGGTTATATTTTTTTACGTATACACCTCACGCAGAACAAGTATCATATATGAAAGCATTCGGATCAATAAAGCAAAACCAACATTATTATATCGATGCCCTTTTCAATAACATTCGATGAATATTACATTATGCATCATTTTAACTCGAAACAGAAAAATTGTGCTCCCATAATTTTTTTAGGCTTTCCAAATACCCAAAAAGTTTTATAAATGAGAAATAGGCGAGAAGTGGGTAATACGGCGCGCATAACATATATCGATCGGTAGAAAGAAAAATATATTCGATAATAATGTCAAAATATGTAACATAGATCAATATTCGAGCTTTGCTTTATTGATATGAAGAATTGAATCTATGTCAATTGAAATATTTAATTATGAACTCTTCCAAAAAAGTCCACGCCCATCAATTTATCCTACCTGTCGGGCAATGCGACACGCACTATTAATTTTATCTGTTTGCAAATTAAAGATAATTTTTTAGCAATCGAACGCACAATTTCAGTAAAATCAGATATCTATATTCGTTTGCAATTTAAACAAATAAATTTAAGGTTCTATTTTGGAAGTGATTAGCATCCAAAGCTATGAAAATGCAATATTCAACATTTTTACCATTGCAATGGCCGCCCGTGCCGCATTACCCGCTTGTGTATATAGTATAGAAATTATACTTTTGTTTTCAGTTGTTCACTAACTTTACCTATTTACAACACATGAAATCCTTTGAAAAAGTCAGGAGATCAATATTAAGAAAGTTTAAGTATACATTTGGATCAAAATACTATAAGCTTCAATGATTTTTTCGCAACTGTCATAATAGACGAGTAACACCGAAAACTAACTTTTCAGCGTAAAAATTCAACAACTATCTTGAATAATCTAAATTTTTCGCTATTTGATATTGCATTCATAAATGCATATACTGAACCTAACTTCACACGTTCATAATACGTAGATTTTTGTCAAATCGACCGCGCCTCATTTCCCGCTGCGCCGCTCTACCCGCTTCTCCCCTGAACGAACAAAACATGATAAATCCATTTTTGGAAAACATGAATTACGCATGGTTTTAGGATTTTTAGGTCTCGAGGAATATGATTATTGACCATTGGTTCACATATAAAAAGTCTATCGCATTAACATCTTGCTTTGAACATATTGTGACCTTTAAAATGAAAAATAAAATATAGAGTGTCGTACAGGTTGGGACACAGTATAGGTTGGGACAGCGAGTTTTCTCCATTTCTTTGCACTGGTGCCACCTATTGTTACTGTCACATATTAGTATTACTATTGATATTAATATTTGACAGTAATAACAGGTGGCATCACTGCAAAGAAGTGGAGAAAAATGCACTGTCCGAACTTATACAGTGTCCCAACCTGTACGACACTCCCCTATATTAAAATTAGAAAAATAAATTAAAAAATATAAGATAATATTAATATTGAAATTCGTTTATTTTGTACTAAAGTGTTTCATATTACTCAAAAGCTGCATAAATCCAAGCTTGTATGTTCATTACTTCGATAATATTGGATAACTAGTTACATAAATGATTTCCTCTATATGATTTTGAAATTTTCTTCTATCTCTGATGTCTTTGAGATACAGCATTTTCCTAATTAATGAGGAATCATCTCAAACGGATTTAGCATGTTTTTTTGCGTTCTTGTCAAATACATTAAAAATATGGCAGTTTCATAAATTAAACAAGCTGTGTATTCGATCTCGAGTGTTTCCATTTTGTTCGTATTTATAATTATATGGTGCTCATTTCACGAGCACTTTGATTCCCGTTAGCAAATGTATTTGCTTTCTCATAGATGAAGGATTAGTAACTTATTCTTTTCAATAATAGACAAACCAAAGTCTTCATTTTGATCAATTTAAAAATATAAATTTACAAAAAATACAAAGTTACAAAATAATACAGATTTTTTTTAAATACAAAGAGAAATCAGACAAATCAAATTTTGTATTCGAAATGATAATTTTTCGAGCTGGAAAAGAAAAGGGAAAAGTTCTGTCGCACCCTACCCCTTTCAGAATTATTCTATTTGAAAATTTATGTTCAAAAAGTCTTTTCTATTAATGCGTCAACTTTGAATTATGTCGATCAAAAAAAGTTTTTCTTTTTGAAACAGATGATCCAAATATTATAAATAAGCATAATTTCCTTGATTTTCAATAAAGTGTATTAATATTATAGATCAATCGATTTGCCTCGAGTCAAGGAATCTTTTCCGTTCTTGCATAAATTTTGAATTATGTTAGTGAAAAAAGTTTTACCATAAATAACCGTGTTTTCAAATATTATGCATTACCATAGCTTCCGAAATCTTTAATAAAATGTAATAATATAAGGGGTCAATCGATTCATCTCGAACCAAGGAATCTCTTATTTTTTGCATCAACTTTGAATTATGTCAATGAAAAAAAGTTTTAATATAAAAAACGATTTTCAAAATATATAAATTACCATAACTTCCCTACTCTTTAATGAAATGTATTAATATTGTAGGTCAATCAATTCGTTTCGAACCAAGGAATCTGTTATGTTCTTGCATCAACTTTGAATCATGTTGAAGAAAAAAGTTTTACTATAAAAAACCGCATTTTCAAATATTATGCATTACCATAGTTTCCGTACTCTTCAATAAAATGTAATAATCTTAGAGGTCAATCGATTCGCCTCAAATCAACACATCTTTTATGTTCCTGCATCAACTTTGAATTATGTTGATGAAAAAAAGTTTTACTATAAAAAAACGATCTTCAAAATATATAAATTACCATAAATTCCCTACTCCTCAATAATGTATTAATATTATAGGTCAATCGATTCGTCTCGAACCAATGAATCTTTTATATTCTTGCATCAACTTTGAATTATGCGAATGAAAAAAGTTTTACTATAAAAAAGCGATTTTTAAAATATTATTGAGTGCTAAAAAAAATTCAATGAATATTTTCAAAAATCCTTTGGTCAGTTTCAAGATATTAGTAGTGAAAAAGAGGCCTCCAAATTTCATCAATTTATCTGCAACCGTTTTCAAGTTATCGTGTTCACAAAAAATTGTGACATCCACACATCCACACACAAATCCACACACATGTCCGGACAATTGCTTAAAACATTGTATTAGACATCTTTAAATTATGGAAGGTTTAATTAAATGAATTTAAATTTTTTATAAATTGTTACCATTACAAACCTTCCTCTATGAGGAAGCAAAAGTGTAGAGTAGGACATTTTTTATTCGTGTTTTTCTTTCAAATAACTCACGAATTCACGTTTTTTATCAATAATGTAACTCCCTTCAAGATGCGCTTGGCATACTTTTAACAACAATGTAATTAGAATGAGAATTTAAAAAAAAAAATTAAAATAATGAAAAATAAATGTGTTAAAAAAATTATCCTCCTCCAATTCAGAAAAAAGATCACCACTTGTAGCTCGCTAAAAATGGTAAAGAAAATTCAGATTCTTGCTTGAAAATTCATCTTCTTGGTTAAAAATGTATTCTTTCGATTGAAAATTAAACTATTTCTGTAAAAAATGTAACGCATTTTTAAATAATTTAGCCCTTCTATAATTCAATAATTATCTAGTTAAATACGATGTAACAGAATACGATATAGTGTAAAATGCCTCATCAATTCAGATAAAATTAAACTGTCCACAGGATAAACAGTAAATCGAAATAAAATTAATCTGATTTGTGAACCATTCTCTTGATATATTAAAATGCGCTTGAGTAACTCTACTCAGCAGCATGTTAAGAGAAGAAACTCTTCCTCCCTTATTTTCCCTCCCACCTCCTCTTTATTGGCACACCCCGTATAATAAGGAGCGAGTTTGTATTTATACGACCATGCGCAGTACCCTGTTGGCGTATCATCGATCAGACCGACGACTGACTATTGGACCAAAACAAGAGGATGAGAATGGGAATGGGAATGGGAATAAAGAGAGGGAGGGAGATCGAGTGAGGTGGAAAATGTTAGAGGAGAAAGGGAGGATGTCAAAGCAAGAGCTTAAGGGATGAGATCGAGAGAGATGGTCACAGAGGAAAGAAAAAAGGACAGAGCGAAAGAGAAAGAGAGGAAAATCGTATTGGGGGTTGAAACTTCCAGTGGATTACTAATACACTCCAGCGATTACGATGCATCATGATAGATCGTGCGAGACTCAACATGAGTAAAACGGATTGATAATGAGCAGATACTAACTTCTCCAAACTCTTTCATTGTCAAAGATTCCTTCTTCATTTTCTAAAAACAAAATAATTCCTCTCCTGAAATAATTTTTATTATTTAATAATTTGCTTTGAAAATAATAACGCAATAGATGGATAGTACGGTGGGCAAAAAAAAACTCAAAATGATTAGATTCATTGGTAATAGCACTGAAAAGTTTCTTTGTGGCATTACGAAAAAATTAAACAAATCAAAAATTCAAAAAATTTCTCACCATCAGACAAGTCGATTGAAAATTTTCAAATTTTCAATTCTGTTAATTTTTTTGTGTACAGAAAACAACTCTTTTCAAATTTTTTTTTAGGTAAAAGAAAGACATACATTTTTTCGTCGAAATATGCAATTTTGTTAATTTGTACCTAATGTTGCCTAAAAAAATGTCTTTTAAATTTATTATGCCCTTTTTAATGAACTAAGGAAGTACGTACATTGAAGTTTCATGTCAAATTTTTTCTATTTTTTTTGGATCCTGAAATATGAACCATTTTTCACAACATCCGTAAAAATCCGTTCACACAGGATGCGTAAAATATAAACGAAATTTTTTTCGTCGAAATATCATATTTCAAAAAATGACGAAATATGCACTTTTGTCAGTTTGTACCTATAGTTGCAAAAAAAATGTTTTTATTTATTTTGCATGCTCTTTTTAATAAAATAAAAAGACACGTTCATATTTTTAAGTTTCAAGCAACATTTTTTTATATATTTTTCGGATCCTGTGTAAATCTGTGATCCTGAGTGTTCATCAAAAAATAAAAAACCGCAAAACATTTTTTTGCAACTGTAGTTATAAATTAATTTCAGCCAAAAACACATTTTCAAAATTAAAAACTTGAAAATTTTTAATCGACTTACCAAATGGTGAGAAATTAAAAAAAAAGATTTTTTGAATTTGTTCGTAATGCCACAAAGAAACTTTTCCGCGCTATAACCAATAAATCTATAGTCATTTTCAGTTTTTTCGGCCCACCCGAATTGATAATTTGAAAGAAATTTAAAAAAATTTTATGGATTGTCGGAAATCATTTCAAGTTTTAAAATATAATTAATCTCTGCAAAACTTCTAAAATTCCTAAGTATATTTTTAACTCACTGGAAATTTTCCTACAATTTTGGAAAGTCCGTCAAAGTTGAAAAAATTGCCTGAAAATCTTCCAGATTTTCTTTTTGACGTGTTGAGAAAACGTTTTGAAGTGTTTTTAAAATGTTTTCAAGTTCCCTTAAAAGCCTTTAAAATTTTATTCCGAAAGTTAAGAAGATTTAGACTTTTAATCTTGTCAAATTTAAAAATATATCAAAATTTTTTGCAAAACTTCCAAATATCTTCCGAAAAGATTGGAATTTTCGCTATTTTTTTTAAATGTCCTGCAAAAATTAGAAAGTTGCTTTAAAATCTTCCAGATTCATTTTCGACAAATTAGGAAATCTTTTTAAATCTTTTTGAATATTCTCTTTGAATCAATTTTTCGAAATAAAAAATCAATGAAAATTTTCCCGGGAATCTTGACATAATTTTTTCATTTCCTTGAAACTTTTCAAAAATCTACATTTTGTTTTAAATATTTTGAAATCTCTTCAAGATTGGAATGATTTTTTTAATCGTTTTAAAGCTCATAAATATCTCTAAAGCTTACTCGAATTTTGTCTAATATTTTTTAATCTTGCAATTTTAGAAAATTATTTGAAAATTTTTGAGTGACTTCTTCTTCAATTTTCTCTTGAATGGCATTTAATTACAAAAATAATTAATTTCTCAACAATAACGATTGTTGTCAATAGTTTTGTGGCAAAATTATTGTACGAATGACTGCTGGTCACAAAAAAATTTGGAAGTTAACAATAAGCATTGTTATAAATAATTCCTATGGCGAAATATTCAAACTTGATGTTTTTCAGATTTTGATTATCTTTAATCGCCGTAATTGCTACATATATTCCTAAAAACAATATATCTTTGATGCTATTAGGTTGAATAAACAACTCAAATTTTTATCATCGATTAAGTTGAACAAATTCTAATTTTTGGCAGTTTCACATAGAAGAAAATCGTTCTTTTACTTAAAATAGCTTGAGAGACTAAGTTGAGAGCCTATAAGTGAGTGACAAATATTAATAAAAATGTACTAGTAAATATTTTTAGAATCAATTGAATACAGTTATTAATTATAAAATCTTAGCATACAGTCTTATTCTGAATTTGTTTATTTTAATTTTTTATGAACATTGAAATTGTTATATTTGACCAAATATTATCAAAGATATATTATTTTTATGAATATATGTACCTATTCAGACAGTTAAAGGAAATCAAAATCTGAAACAACCACAAATTTTAATATTTTGCCATAGAAGCTGTTTATAACAATGATTATTAATAACTTTCTAATTATGTTTGTGATTGAATGTCATTCCTGCTTAAATACAAAGCAGTTTCAGCAAAGAAAAAATTATTTTACAAATAATAACACTATTTGCCAATCTGTTCATGAAATTTGTTTATAACTATTAAATAGATCCATAAGTCAAAATGCCAAAACCTGATCTTGTGTCGCCATAGTTTTTAGGCCTTCAAAGCGTAAAAATGTGTGCTTCCATCAATTAATCGTTTACAAAAAATTGCAAACAAACAAAAACGGTTAAATTAGTCGAAGGTAATTTGAATAAATTCGGTTAAAGCAGTCAAAATAAATGAACGGTTAAAGATTTAATCAACAGAAGTGCGGAGATGACCAAATGTTTACGATCGCGAATGCGATCATTTCCGAACTTCAGGTAATTAATTCTTTGACCTATTATTTGTTTTAATAATATTTATTCGTTCCAGGTGTTTTATCGCTGAAATTATTCGACTAACCTTTGGCTGATTTGATCGTTTTTGTTTGTTTGGCATTTGTTAAACGATTAATTGGTACCAGCACACAGCACTATTCGAGACCTATATGTCCAGATACCTAGGGGAATTATGTAGTAAACGTTGGGACGGTTTTTGTTTAATGGCTAATAACTTTTTTCCATAGTAAAATATTTTTAATCTTTAATAACATCGTTTTGACGATCTATTAAATAGCTTACTTGTTGTGAACAAAATATCTATAATTTACGATGCAGAAAAAGTTTTACAGCCGATTTTCTGAATGTCTTCCAATCTGCCAAAAAAGTTTGTAGTGTAGGTTGCCCATGTGGAAAAGTTAATTGGGGCCAGATTGGGGCCCAACCAGATTGCCCAATTAATAGTTGGGCCCCAATTGGGCAGCCCAATTACTGCCCAACTGGGCTACTGTCTGGGTTGTAACGGTCAGCCCAACGAATGCCCAGATTGAGGTAAATAGCTGGGCCTTAGTTGGGCAGCCCACTTTATGCCCAATTAATAAAAAAGGGTACAATTATTGAATTCATAAAGTTGAAAGTATAATAAATGATAAATATTTGTTATTATTTTTTTTAAATTTGACACTTTTTTATGATTTAAGAGCGTTTAGCATCCTGTTATTCCTTTTGACCTCCATCTCAGTCTCATCGAACAGTCAGCTCAGTCCTAAAAGCATCTGACGTGGTGTTTTCTGCATTAAATTTGGTTTATTACAAATTGTCAATTGAGAATGAGAAACAACACAAGGCAATGACTTATTTTGTTTATTTTTACTATAAAAAAACGAAAGAACTTTGTGAAAATAGTCTGATTTTACGGAAGCTTGAACGGACTCGACTGCAAGAAAAAATGGCGTGCGCGACTGCTTTAGTGCAGACGGCAGAGCCCGTCTGTGGCGTTGCGGGTCGCGCAGCCGCACACGTTAACTAATACAGGCGGGGTTTTTAAAATTAAAAAATGCTAAGTTTAAAACAAATGTTTATTCACTGTTGTTTCACTTGAAAATGTTACTGTACTCTGCTGATCTCTTCGTCGCTTTTAAGAAATTTCGATTTTAATTTAGAGCTTATATCTAATTCGAAAACAGTTTCATTATTTTAAGTATATGAAAAATATAATATGTAAAATATATTATAAACTCACCGTAATGTTGAAAGAGAAATTTTAGTGTATAAACAAAATTTAATGGTCAGAAGTTCTTTTTAAGAATGAGAGAAAAAAAATTTTCAGCAAATTAATATACTTCAACATTTCCAACCAAAATATAATAAACAAGGTATATTCGTAAATGATTCATTCACTATGTAAGGTTATAATGTGAGAATTATTTTCATTCATATGAATGAAATATGGGTGCTGGATTCTGCTTGAATCGCTCAATATTTTTTAACCCGTATGCGTAATTTATTATTCGCACGGCGTTTTTCATCAGAATTATCCCGATTCATATTTACTTCTAAACGGATGCAGTTTAAAATAAATTTAGCTATGTAAGTAGCAGCAGACCACAGCCGACATTTCATCTCTCTACTGCCCTCTATCGATATAACTGGGGTTACTTTTTGGGCCCAGGCAGGTTTGCTCCGATAATGCTCATTATGGGCGTTCTATGGGTAAGCCCAATTTAAGCCCAACTAAAAATAAATAAGCACTGATCGGCTTTATCAACGTAAGTTTTGATAATTAAAACTTCTGAATAATTGTAAAAGCTTCAGGATTTTGATGGATTTGAATACACTTACTCATATAATTAAAATAATCTGTTAATTAATTTAGAAAGTCCACTATGAGTGTTCTATGGGTATGCCCAATGTAAGCCCAAGCAAGAAATCAAACACTGATCGGCTTTATTAACATAAGTTTTGATAATCAAAAAGTCGCAATAAATGTAAAAGTTTCAGGATTTGGATGGGATTGCATCCATGTAATCGTATAATAAACATTATCTGTTATTTAATGCATAACGTCCACTATGGGCGTTCTATGGGTATGCCCAATGTAAGCTCAATCAAGAAACCAAACACTGATCGGCTTTATTAACATAAGTTTTGATAATTAAAAAGTCGGAATAATTGGAAAAGTTTCAGGATTTGGGTGGGATTGCATCCACTTACTCATATAATTAAAATAATCTGTAAATTAATTTCACTTTTTGTTATCTGGGCTAACCAGTTGGGGCCCAACTGGCGCCCAATTATAAGTTGGGCTAAGTTGGGCCGATTTCCACATGGGTGTGACACCTCTTAAAACATGAAAAATAAGCGTGAAAATGATTTTAAAACACGCCGATGAACTTTTCAGTGAATATTTATTTGTTCAATTGTGTATTTTTTCTTCAAGTTTCACTTCTTTGATGGCTTTAAACAAAGTGGGGAAAAAAATTATCTGCACTATATGCACTCTTCAGACATAGCAATTCATTTAATTCATAACATGTTGAACTCATTTACCTTGCAATGTCGATGAAAAATATTAAGTTAATGGGAGTTGATTAATGTCAACATGATCATTTTTATATTCCTTGTAAACACACTGTTTGGTGTAGCTGCAACAAGCATTAACCATCTCCTCGAGTGAACATAGAAAGTGAGCTACTATTGATGCTAAGATGTGACAATAATAACAGGTGGCACTATTGTGAAGAAATGGAGAACACTGGCTGTCCCAACCTATACAGTGTCCCAACCTATACAGTGTCCCAATCTATACAACACCTACCCTACATTTTTTTAGACCAAATTATGCTCAACATTTCTTCAAATCAGCAAAATAAAAAATCAGTGACTGAAAAATGCATATACTATGAGGATTTTTGAATGATGGGGGATGATTCGATGACAATTTGCAAATTTCAGTATTCATTATATCGAGATCATCGGGAAAATGCACCGCTGAGTTTCGGAAAGATGGTGTGTTTTCTCGCTTATCATGTTTCTTGAAGCGATACTCGATACGCATATTAACTACGGATTTACACTCTGTACCTGTGCAAATTTGCGCACGCCGTCGCAGGGTATCGAAGATAATTGGAGATCTCGTTACTTTCCTCCGGTGACTGTAATTTACGATCGACCAATAATGAGATATCGGATCAAGGCTTTTCCTACGCTCCTCCTACAAAGAGGATCGATCCCATTTCTGCGCGGGTGGTGCCAATAAAAGGCATCGAGCGCATAGAATCCTTTCCAGGGAACAGAAGAAACGACCAAGTGGAAGAAATACGGAGGGCCAATGGTCTACTTGAAATTTCTCAGCTCAATCTCCCAGACAACAAAAAAACAACTGATCTTTTAGTCAATCTGAAAACTTTTTCTCTAGGCAATCAAATCACGGCAATAGGTTGCTGATGAATCATGACCGAGACAATAGCTTATTTGATTATTGAGAGAATGTGAAAGTCTATCACGTGACCAATTCTTACATGTTATTATATTCGGCGGCATATTTGAGTTTTTATTTTGTTTGAATCATTCAATTTTATTAATTCGATTTTAGCTAAGGCTCTTAAGCCCTGTTCCCAATTACAACTAAAAATTAAAATTAATAAAATTACACTATTTAAACAAAATAAAAACTCAAATGGTCAAGGCAGACGTGCCCTTATAGATTTGGAACCATTTACTCAAATTTCATCACAATATTTACATTTGCAAATTATGAAGCTGCCGAATATAAACCATTTAATTGGTCACATGACACTCTGGAAGAGCCTCAGCGGCCCATGCGGTGAACACTAGCCTAGCAAGGGAGTTGTTCATCTCCGGAGATTCGTGGGACCGGTACCTTCAACAGAAAAGTTGAATTTTCAACAAAATAAACGAATTTTCAACTGGAAAAGATCAATTCTCAATCAAATAGTTGAATTTCCAACCAAAAACAATGAATTCTAAACCAAAAATGGAACATAGTCAAGTTTTATGTTGAAAAATTAATTTTCAATTAAAAAACCAATTTTGAACAAAATAGTTCAATTTTCAACCAAAGAGATGAATTCTTAACTAAAATGATGAATTGTGATGGAGAATTTTTGTATTGGCATTAGGGTCTTATGAATATATTTAATTAAAAAATGTGCATTTCATAAAAGTTAAATTGGCAAACGTTTCGACCACAAATAGGGGTCCTCCTCAGTGCCAGATATTTAATAAAAATAGGGTTTTTCTTGATCAATTGAATCCGAAATTTTTCAAAAAAGCAGTATAAATGTCACAGAATGAAAATGATGAATCATCAAAAAAAGAAGAGTTTTTTTACAAAGAAACCAATGAACCCAAAATCGAATAGTTTAATTTTCTGTGAAAAAAAAAATAGTTTTTGACAATTTTGAATTTTTGAAATAATTTTAACTGACAGTTGAAATGTAAGCCCAAAACTGTTGAATTTTGAACAAAATAATAGAATTTTCAACCAAATAACAAACTTTATAACTAAGAAGGATGAATTCTCAACAAATAGTAGTTTGATTTTCAACCAAGGAGATGAATTTCCCACTAAAATGATGAATCTTTGAAAGCAATAGTTAAATTTTCAGTGGAGAAAAATTAATTAAAAAAAGGAATACTCAACTCTGAAATTATTATTTTTTCATTCTCAAAGTATTTCTATAGATTAAAAAAAAATTTTGAATTCCAGGGTTGAGAAAAATCTCGATTTTTTGAACCCTCTACAACTTCCTATCCCAAAGTTTTTAGATCGGCCCAGTAGTTCAGATGCTAGCGATTTTACTAAGTTGGCTAATATTTGCGATTTGTATTCTTCTCGGGACGATATGTCAATTGTCGACCTCGATTTTTGCCAAAAAAAAACTTGTCCAACTTATTAAAATCGCTAGCATCTGAACTACAGGATCGATTTGAAAACTTTAGAATAGAAAGTTGTACAGGATTCTGCTGCCTTCAATTTGAGGGAACTCGGCTATAATTCTCTATGGCACTGAAAATTAATTTTCACAACTGCCTTACTTTCGGTTACTTTTTCACTTTAAAAATATATATTATAAAAGTAACTTCGTATTACCACTATCGTTACCAAACGAAGTAACTGATTACAGTAATAAAGAGAAACTAGTTATAGGTTAATAAAACAAAAGATTCAGTAATAAATTGTACGTTACGTCTCCATATCTGATAGCCTAGTAATTAGTGAATTAATCTCTGGAATTAGTTTTTTGAACCCTAAAAGTAATGAAAAGTCTGAAGGGAAAAATCAATTGACTATGTGAATAATGCAAATTAATTTTCGACCCTGACTTAAAGATTATTGAAGACCCTCTTGAGTCGCAAAAACGAGTGAGGTGTAAATGATATACAAATTTAATATTTGAATTGATGAGCCTGTGTATTTTTCCGCGGCATTAGATGATGAAATTTATAGGAAAGATGTCTCGAGGACGTGAGATCAGATTCCCACAGCTCAATGCACCCCATAAGCCAATTAATGCGAGTAAATAAGTAACGAGTGTGCGAACCATATTAGGAATTAACTAACCCCGAAAACGCACGACTTATTACCACATATTACGAGCGCGAGATTCACCTACCCGGTCGCCGACTGGTAATAGTTAAGTTAGATATAGACTAAGGGGTTGGGGGATGTCCCACTGTGATGCGGCACGCGTCAGAACATCATTACATGGAACACTTGCTGAAGCAGGGGGCCAAAAATGGTACACGTTCCCGGCTTCGCGACACTAATGAAATATCATGCAGTAATAAGATCTGAATTTTTCAATCATTTTTTGGTCATTTGCAGAAGAAGAACCCCTAACGGGGTTTATAACACGCAAAAAAGAGAATGGCATATTGTAACCGGAAAAGAGAGCAAAGAGTACCATATGAGGGTAATTGTCAAATTGAAGGCAAACTTGAAGTCCCAATAATATAACATTAACTTAGAAAATCGTACTGATCTTTTTAAATTCAATAAATACTTATTATCATCCTCTACAAAATAGTAAGTTCTTTTTTTTCATTTCTGTTCCTATTTACCTTAATTTAATATAAGAACACCCCAAACGTCATTACCGTACGGCGTCCCAACCTCACTTTGCACAAGGACCCGGGTAAAAATATTTCGTCTTGATTTTGTCTTGAATGTCTTCAATATGTCTTTAGGACCATGAAGTATGGTTCCGTCTCACCAGCTAGACATTGGAGATATACAGACTTCTCTTGCTTGTCTTGATAAAGTCTTGATAAATACACCGAATTGCTCTTTAAAAAAATTATATTACCAATTTGTGGCCTTAACATTTGCCAGGGTCAAAATTAGAGAAGTTTTATTTTGTAAATTTTATTGTCCATTATACTCCGACCTCTATAAACTATGGAGTCCCTGCCGATGGGGTCCATAGTATGGACCCCATCGGCAGGGCCTGCCATTTCCAGGAATCAGGTAGCTAGGTAAGGACCAAGCAGTTGACATCTGCTGGGGATTAAAATTTTACAACCGATAAAACTTGTTATTTTGTAATAAATAATTTTCAAATAAGAAATTCGGAACCTGTCTGTCTCAACAACTGCAGGCATATAAAATTTTCCATAAAAAGATTAAAACTGTCATTTTCTAGAAGTATCTAGTGAACTGTTGGAGATAGGAAAGAATGGACAACATTTTTAGATTCGCCATCCAAACAACATAATTATTGCAGATAAATAGACTTATTAACACATAAACAATAAATACCATGAAGATAAATATTATAAACATTCTATATAGTTTGAAGCGGATTAGTGATGACCCTTAAGACATCAAAAATAGTATGGTTCCGTCTCATAAGCTAGACATACAGATGACTTGGAATTGTCTTGGATTGGTCTTTACCCAAGCCAAAATCAAGACCAAATATTTTTACCCGGGGATAAACTGATTTTCTCCTTTTTTTTAGACAGTAACCTGAGAAACGCTTAACGTATCAAATTTATAAACTTTAGATGAACATAAATTTAATGTATGCACATTTTTTAAGTCAAATAAATAATATTGTAAAAACCTTATAGCCTGTCCCTCGATTTTTGTCATTTTAGACGTCATTACCATACGTCTTTTTTTCTTGTAAAATATTTCAGTTACAGTTGAGTAATAAATACAGAAATATTAAGCGTATCGTTTGATACAAGATTCTATAAAATTGACCTTAAAATATTATCTCTTTTTTTTGTGAATTTGATATTAAAGCTGAAAAGTGCATTTTGACAACAAAAACGTCATTCCCGTACGTGCGTTAAAAACCAGTATCGGAGTGAAAAAAAATTAGAAAAACCATTCCGTTACTTGCTCAGCGATGTTTTCTTTCATAAGAGGGTGAATTTTTATGATTAAAATCTGTTATTTTTTTAATAAATATTTAAAAAAGGCTAAACTTCATCATTTTTCTTGCATCATTAACGTACGGTACAATAGAAGAGCGTACGACTGCTGATATGCGCGTGCGCGTGGATCATGTGGGCCAGTTTCTTTACTGTTTCCTAACCTCTATTTATAAATATATCTCAAGAAGTGAGCTAAATAAGTCAATTAGAAGAAGACGAGCTGGAAACGACCCGAAGTTAAGCCTATGGCAAGAACTGAAAACTTCACGAGAGTTACAATTGACTTACATCACCTGCTGCAAAAAATATTTTTTGTGACAAACGCAGGAAATTCTCGATTTGAGAGAAAAGCAAAATCTCTGAAAATGTAGAAAATTTATGGTAAAATCACCAGAATATACCGAAAATTTTTGAAATTAGTGAATAGCGTCCATTAATTACGTAAGGTTTTTTTCTTGAAGAGAGGGGCGGCAAACTTGAAATCGCTGTAATATATAGAAATTACATGGGAAGTCTTTCTGTTTTTTTTTTAAATTAATAAATACTTTTTATTAACCTCTAAAAAATTGTGAATTCTTTTTTTTTCAATTTCTGTTTCAATTACCTTAATTCAGTATGCATACACTCAAAACTTGATTACCGTACTATGCCCAAACCTCAATCTTTACATCAATAAAATAAATTTCTCCGTTCAACAAGATTTTTAAATAATCTCATTGTCTTTTGTTTATGACCATTAAATAAACAAAAATATAAATTGTGCCCATTTTTTTAAGTAAATATTATTTTGAAAGGTTTAATGTCTGTCCCTCGATTTTCGTCATTTTCCTTCTTGATTGCCATACGTATTGTTTAAAATAAAAAATTATTTTTTAAATAAAATTATAAACAGAGAAATATTAAGCATATCGTTCACTAGAATATTCTATCCAATTGAAATTATATTTTAAAATTATAATGTTGAATGCTTTTTTTAGAATCCGATTTTGATACTGAAAAATACATTTTGACAAAACGAAATTCATTATTGTGCGTAAATGTTAAAAACCGGTTGCGGATGGGAAAAAATAATAAAAACAATTATATTATAAGTCTCTTAAAATTCTTTGAGATTCTTTACAATCTTTCGAAATCTTTGAAATCTTTAAAATCCCCAAGATCCCATAAAATCCGGTATAATCCTTAAAAATCCGTGGAAATCCCTTAAAATCTCTAAGAAACTGTTAAAATCCTTGAAATTCTTCAAAACATCAGCATTCCTTAAAAAAAACTTCATAATATTCAAAATTTCATTCAATTTCCGGTAAATCTTTTGCAATCTTAAGAAGTCCTCTAAAATCCGTGGATGAACTGTGGAATTTTCTGAAACCCCGTGAAATCATACTATTATTATTATTATTATACCATTAAGCCATTTCCCTTTCGGGGTATTTGAAATCCTTCAAATCTTCGAAATCCTATTAAAATTCCCGGATATCCTTCTAAATTCGTGAAAGATTCTTGAGATCCTTTAGAATCCTTTTGAAATTCTGTGTCTTCCTTTAAAATATTCCGAAGTATCTTAAATTCTGTTTAAATCTCTTAAAATCCCTTGAAATCGCTCGATATCCTTTGTAATCCGCGAAAATGGTGCTTAATTTCTTAAAATCCTTCAAAATTCCTTAAAATCCTTCGAAATCCTTCGGTATCATGAAATCTTTTAAAATCATTCGAAATCTATTAAAATCACATTCAATCTTTTAAAATCTATTAAAATCCCTTAAAATCCTCTAAAATCTTTGAAAATCTTTTGAAATTGCTTCAAATTCCTTCAAATTTTGAAATCCTTCAAAAGTTAAAAATCTCTTTAAAACTGTGAATTCTTATAAAGTACTTCGAAATCTCTTCAAATTCGTTTAAATTTCATTAAATCCCTTGAAATCCCTTAATATCCTTTGTAAACCGCGAAAATGGTTCTTGATTCCTTAAAATCCTTCAAAATTCCTAAAAATTTGTTGAAATTCTTTGGTATCTCTTGAAATCTGATTGAACTCTTTAAATTACCTTAAAATCTTGTAAAATCCTTTGAAAAATTTTGATTCTCTCAGAAATAAATTTAATAGGTAATTTCTATAAACTCTTGAAATATTTCAAAATCATTTGACATCTGTGAAACCTTTCATAATCCTTTGTAATAGTCTGAAATATCCTCAAACTGTTGTGATCCCTTGCAATCTTTGAAATCACTGGAAATCTCACGGAATCCTTAAAACGCTTTGGAAATCTCGTTAAATTCCGTAAAAATTTTGTAACTCTTTGAAATACCCTAAAATCCCTTGAAATCTCTGTTGTCACAACAATCTTACGAATCGTTACAATAGAGGGGACAGAGTGTAAAATTAAAAAATCATTCTTATGTAATAAATGGAAGTTCCCTAATGGTACAGAACCGAAATCTCGAAAGGAAAGAAAATTGGTTGAGATGAAAATCGCAGAGTGGTAATTTTGATTAAATTTCCCTTGGACTTTGCTTCGAGGATGGGAATTAGAGAATTTCATCGAGGTAAAGAGGGCGTGGTGGAAGTTCGGTTCATGCTTTTCCGTAATTTGGTTAGACAAGATTTATGTCTGGTTTTGGCAGAATCCTAAAACCCCACTCTGGCTACTCTTCCCCTTTCTCTCTCGCTCGGGTGCGGTGGTTTATTAGAATTTATAAGCGGTCCCGTTGACAATCGGGAAACGCCCAAATTGCTGGATATTCCACTCGAGATTTACTCCCTTTCCAGTAGACTGTAGAGAAAGCGTGCGGGAAACGACCCTTATTTATTTGCCACCCGTTACTTCGAAATCACCGAGGGCCACCGGTCGCCAAAGCACTGACTGTTTTTCGATGTGCATTATCGGTTAATTTTTGGGGTGAGACGCGCCCAACCGGAATTCATCGCTTTGTTTGTCTCCGGTTTACGGGACTCGGATCTTTTCGCCCTGAAAATCAGCCTTCAACTAGATTTACTCTCTGCGGCGAAATATGACCAATTTTCAATCATTGTATAGATTTTCATATTTGGGCACAACAATATACACTAACGGTCAAGATTGTGCATCCACTTACAAAAATCGAAAAACAGTTCAACTCTGCTAAAAATTAACTTAGGAAGATTCTTAAAAAAGCATTAAAAAGCTTACTTAATTCCGCGTCGATACTTAATATATTTTCGATAATTAGTGGCCGAGGAGATAGCGTGCAAGAAAGAACAACCTATTCTCTGTTTTCGATCCATTATCTATTCTCAGTTTCCGCTCTCTACATGCCTTTGGGAAAAGAATGGATAAAATTGAAACTTCGCAAAATTGAAATCCGAAATCTATTCTCCAAAACGAGACCAAGAGCATGATAAAATATTCACTGGTTCTCGAATTATCATGAAAAATGTGGAAGCGTGTCCAAGGCGAAAAGCGGTCGGTCGAGCGGGACTGCTCGAAGGCCGCGTGGGACTGCTCGACTGCTGCGTGACCGACCGATTTTCGCCTTGTGCACCCTTCCATATTTTTCATCCTAATTCGAGAACCAGTTCATATTTTATTATGTTCTTCATCTCATTTTAAAGAGGAGATTTCAGGCTCAAGTGTAGCGAGGTTTCAAATTTTTTCATTCACTTTCTCAAAGCATGCAGCGAGTGGAAGTTGAGAATAGAAAATTGGTCAAAAAAGGGAAATAGGTCCGCCTTTCTCAATGCTATCTCGGCCACTATTTATCAAAAATACTTCAAGTAAGACTCAAATGGCACGAAATTAAATGATTTTTTACCGTTTTTTAAAAATCTTTCTAACTTAATTTTTTGCAAAGTTAGTCACATTCTAAGACAAGACTGTTTTTAATCCGATTTTCGTAAGTGGATGCAAAAGTTTGACCACTGAATAATTTTTGAGTATTCAATTACTGAATTTATTTTATATATTGTTTTACCAATTCATAATAATAAAAATATAGAAAAACGCAATAAAATACATTAGGGATTAGAAGAATCTTAACTGGACCGGAAAACGGAAAATTGTTGAGATCGTGACTGTTTTGCGAGACTAGACAAACTTGCTAAAAAAAATTTATGCAAATCAACAATTTTGTTGAAAACTCATCTTAGAATTCAACTATTTTAGTAGAAAATTCCACTAATTGGTTAAAAATTAACTTTTTGATTGAAAATTCATTTGTTTTGTACCAAATTCATCTTTTTGACTTGAAAATTCAACAACTTGGATAAAATTTTCATTCTTCCTTGATCCAAAAATCTTTATTGGCTGAAGATTAAACTTTTTTGTTGAAAATTCGTATTTTTTTGGTTTGAAAATTCTTTTTTTTCTTTCAAAAATGCAACTTTTTGCTTGAGAATTAATATGTTTTTGTTGAGGATTCAACGATTTTGTAGAAAATTTGTCTTTTTTGATTGAATTCAACTGTTTTTTTACTTTGATCAAAAATATTTTTTGTATTAAATATCAATAATTACATTATTCGTTGAGTACTCATCTTTTTGACTTAAAGATTAAACAGTTTGGTAGAAAATTCAACTATTTGATCAAAAATGAGCTCTTTGTTGAAAATTAATATTTTTGGGTTAAAAAATCAATTTTTCAATAGAAAATTCTTCTTTATGTATAGAAAATTTCAATAATACGGTTACATTTTTTTCTTTTTTCTCGGTTTGAAAATTCATCTTTTTTGGTCAAAATTTCATCTTTTTGGTCGAAATGCAACTTTTTTTCTTGATAATGAGTTTATTTTGGATAAGGATTCTACAATTTTCTGGAAGATTGGTATTTTAAGCTAAATCTAACTGTTTTTTATATAAACCTAAAATATTTTTTGTTGGAATATCAACTTTTAATATTTCCGTTGAGAATTGATCTTTTTTGGTTACTAAAAGTTCCACTACTTGGTTGAAAGTTAAACCACTTTGTTGAAAACTAATTTTTTCGGTTGATCATTCATCACTTTAGTTCAAATTTCATTTCTTTGGTTGAAAATGTAACAATTTTATTAAAAATTCGTTTTATTTTCTGTTTTCTTTGAAGATTCATAATTTGAGTTGAAATTTATTTTTTTGGTTTAAAATTCAACTATTTGGTTAAAAATTCATCTATTTTTTTGAAAATGAAATATTTTTACTTTCAATTATAGGCATTCAGAGTATTTAAAAGTGAATTAAATATAGTGCCCAAATTCATTTTATTTAAAAGAATTTATTCCCCTATTTTCGTTAAAAATCTTCTTATTTCCCCGATTTTCAGGGGCGCTAAATCAACAATTTTAACCTGAAATATTTTTTTCTAATGTTTGGCTGCAGTTTTCTTCCAAAATTAGTTACAATTAGGAATGGGAATATTTATGTCGATTTTATAAATATTTTTCAACAATGTTCGTTTTTAGAACTTGAAGTAACTTGAGTATATCCTTAATGGGGTTTTTAAAGTTTGTCGCGAAAAATACTTCTGCCCTAAATATCAAGCAGTTATTCTCAAAAAACTGTCGAATGTCACTTAATAATTCAGAAGGTTCGTCACCAGCAGTATATCATTTTTCAATAAGCCAGAAATCTTTTTATAAAAGTAACTTCGTTACCACTGCCGTTATATTTAAATCGTTATATTTATATATAACTATCATTATATGTTAATTAACGAACAACGAATTGGAATGGAATTACCATTTTTGAGGATTTAATAAATCGTGAATTATTCTCTCAATTTAGTTTTTTGGACCCTAAAAGTGCAGAAAATTCTGAAGAGAAAAATCAATTGACTTCGTGAAAATAATCGAACCTGAGTTAATAACAATTCGGAAGACTCGTCCCTAAAAGTATCGCGATATAATTTTTCAATAAGCCAGGCATCAAATGATAGATATTAAGCCCATAATGAAGGTCACGCGAACAATCCTGCTGGTATGCGAAGGGTTTGAAAGCCACTTTTCATGACTTTACGAGGGACAGAATTCCGAGTTTTACGGGTGCCCTATTAATATAAATAATTGATGTGCATGAGGGATCGAATCACTTGCCAGGCGTCAGACAGACAGTCCGACACGTTCACATGGTAGAACCACCGCATCCAAGTCAAAAGCCTATCACCCTCGGTGAGAGATCATTTCATCAATTCGAACAGGGCCGCTCATCTCGCTTTAAAAAAATTGTACTCTTAAAACAAATTTTTAAGTCATTATACTATTTATTCTATACTAGATAATAAACACGCGCGCGATTAATATTTTTTTTTGTTTCGCACAATTTTTTAATTAAAATATGAAATTAATATTAACACAAAATTCTTGCACTTCATAGTATTTATTATCTAAAATAATAGAAAAGAAAAAATTTGAAAAAAATGCCGGTCTTTGTGTTCTTTACAATTATATAAATAAAAACGTATCTTAAAAAATTCTCCTAATTGAATAACTTAAAAAGTATAAAAATAAATGTATGGTTTAAAAAAAATTAAAGTACGAATTACATTGAAAAAATTAACTAACAAATTTAAAAGTGGGCAAAAACTCTCAGTCATTATGTTCTTCATAATTATATAAATATAAATATATTTGAAAGAAACTCTTAATTTGAAATATTAAAAAATAACGAAACAATTTATTTAAGAAAAATTGTAAATAATAAAGCTGAAAAATCCCAAACTTTGACGATACCATTACAAAAGCGAATTTAATGAAAAAAAGATGAAATAATTAAATATTCAAGAATAAATATATTACCAAGCAGAAAATTTCCGAATGAAAAAATCTAACCATACCACAGAAGTTTACGAATCATCCAAATTTGGGAGTTTTCAGCATTATCATTTACAATTTTTGTATTAATTGTTTCGTTATTTTTTAATTTTTCCAATTAAGAGTTATTCAAAATATTTTTTTATTTATATAATTGTGAAGAACACAAAGACTGGAAGCTTTTTCAAATTTTTCAAATTTGTAGTTATTTTTCAACTATTTAGTTAATTTAATTTTGAATAAAATAATTTTATCCCAAAGAATGTATCAAACGATAGTTTTTGCAAATTTTCAATTTTTCAGTTCTTTTAAATGTTTCTCAGTTTTTAATTTAAATCTCTTTATTTAAAATAAATTTATACAGTTATTTTTCACTTTTTTCAATTTTTTAAGTATTACCAATATGTTTTTATTTATATAATTGCAAAGAATATGAAAACCAGCAGTTTTCTAAAGTTTCTCGTTATTAATTTTTCAAACTTTTGAGCTTCTGAAGCAAACAATTGTTTTTTTGAAATATATTTTTTCTTTTGCATAATTCTATTTTAAATGCATAAAATCAGGAATTTTTTCTATTTTTTAATTTTGCAGTTATTTTAAACGTTTTTCAGTTTAAAATTAAAACGTTTCACTACAAAATTCTTAGTTTTTAAAGTAAACGATTTTTTTAAATATATATTTTTCATCGCATGGTTTTAAAAAATATATTTTTTTGAATAATTATTTTAAAGAATGCAGTAATCCATAAACTTCTTGCAAATTTTTTATTTTTCAGTTATTCTAAATGTTTTTTACTGCTTATTATTTGCACTGTTGTAAAGCACGTACGCTTCAATTTTAGACGAAAAAGATTAACTTAATCGGAAGTTGTTACAAATTGTGTGTTTAATTTTTGAAATTAAATTATTTTTGTACAAAATAACCGATTTTTTTTATCAATTTTTTATCAACAGTAGCAATGAAAGTAGCAAAAGCGCAGGAATAATGTAAAATTATTCAAAAAATGTTCATCTTCTTCGAATTTTAATTAATTTTGATTAAAAGCACCGTTTTCGGGTATAAACCGCCGACAAAACCAAAAACTGTACAAAGAACGTGATTTTCATGACTCTCAATGATAATAAATCTGAAGAATAATGATATTCTGAAAAATCTTATGATTTTGTAAATCAAAAATATCAAATTTTAACGAAAAGCACTAGCATAACATATCAAAAAAGTGTTACAAATTGTAACTCTTCTTTTCAGTTTAATGATTTTTGTTTAAAATTGTAAATATTCTTTCAAATCTAATGATTTTTCATTAACAATATAAATTTTAGAACAAAAGCACTAATATAATATGACAGCAAATTGTTAGGATTGTAAATATTTTTTTAAACCTAATATTTTTTGTTTAAAATAACCGATTTCTAATGAAAAATATTAATATAACCTAAAATTGTTCCAATCTTTTAGAGCTAATGTTTCAAGTTTGAAATAACCGATTTCCGATGAAAAATACAAACATCGCCTAATATTGTTCAAAAATTTCGGGACGAGACATTTCGTTGAAAATATCAATTTCTGGTAAAAGCGCTAAAAACCGAAGAAAACAAATGGTTGAAAAATTTGTTAATTTTCGAAATATACACATTTTTTTATTACAAATACTCTTGATGATTTTTGCTTGAAACTTAATTCCGGTAAAAAAACTAGCACAGCCAAATTAAAAAAAAAATTGACGTCTTCTTCGAAACTTTATGATTTTATATTAAAATTCTTTAGAAAAAAAAAACTAATTTCCAGCGAAAAGCACTAACATAAAACATGTATAACATTTCCAAGAATTTACTAGATAGTTTGAAACTTTTTATTCAACTGCGCAAGAGTAGCAAAAAGCACAAATGTTTCTTAATTCGTATAAGGTTTTCTATCATTTTTCTTTTTAAAAGGGATCGTTTGTGAATTTATTTTCAAAGTTTTGAATTCCGGATGGAAAACATGATTTGTGTCTACTCTCTTCGGTAAATTCTTGATTCATTTTGCAATATTGGTCGGGGAAACCTCCCTACAGTGGATAATGCCACCTGCAGTGGATAATCATTATTTAAAAATACTAATCTATGTAAAATAATCAATTCAATTTAATTAAAAGTTAAAACACTATAGGTGCTAATGAATCGAAATTAAAATTAAATATTTTTCTTTCATTTGTGCTCTTAAGTAATGATTATCCACTGTAGGCTGCATTATTCACTGTAGGGAGGTTTCCCCTACACAAATTATTCATAATAATAAAATGCAATTTTATGTATAGAACTTATTTTGAAATATGTTTTTTAAATGCATTTATTTGAAGAATGTTCAACCCTGCCTGCTAAGAGCCAATAGAAAATTCATGAGAGTGACAGACAACAGTGGCCACCCCACATTATATGGCCCACACTTTATGCAGTGCATCCGAAAGTCATAGGGATGATCTACGATTTTCTCATATCAAGCGGACCTGCTTTTATATGAGAAAAGCATCCTCCTTTCCCTTCCATCAGATTAAGTCACCCGCACCCCATGTGGAAATAATCAGCACTGAATCATTTCGAGTGTCCTTAATTCGATTTTAATTCTAATTTATCAGGGTCAAATCGATTTGCACTTTCAGCTACTTGAAGCTGTCTTAGAATTATGGTATTCATTGTTTGAATTTCAGAGTTCATTCTCTGTAAACATTCAATCGAGTACATTTATTTTTTCGGCATGACCTGGAAATAGGTTAGTCTTATGGAAAATTCCGTAATAGTAGACAGTTCGTATTTTTCAACTCGTTTTAATTCTTTAATAATTCCTAATTTTTGTTGAAATACGAGAAATTTAGAAATGGAATAAGTAGTAACTCTGAAAAATAGCACTTTTAGCACTTATAACTTTTCTCTTTTTAAGAAACTGAAATATAGGTTCCATTCTATTTAGTGTTTTTGCCGTCTTTTATTTACCTAATTATTCACCCCCTTTCGAATATTTATTACGTCAGATGTTTTAAAAAATCGCTGTATTGACGGTTTATTTAGATATAGAGTTAATTTCCGCTCATATCGTTATCCATAGTTGAATGAGTTTAAAAATTATTTTAATAGGATTCTATTTGTTTAACTTCCTCATATAGAGGAAGCTTTTGAACAATTAAAATTTTCGAACTTCATTTTTTGACACATCTTGACATAATTCGAATTTCTGAGTCCAAAATAAAGTTTTTCAAAAATATAAGTGCGCGCGCGTGTGTGTGTATGTGTGTGTATCAACAATATTCTTTTTATGATAACTCCCAAACAAGTTTTGAAATTCCATCATGAAATTTGGAGGGATCTTAGTCATAAATAATGCCCATTATTAATTAGGTTCAGAGCCAGATCAGATAAGAAAACATTTTTTTTCTTATTTTATTTTTTGCTCAAAAATCGTTCTAGATGTTAATTTTTTTCCAGCTTTGATTATATTTAATAGAAAAATTGTATAACTTGATTTTAACCAAATGTATCCCTTTTTTCAAAAAAAAAAGGTTGAGGTTGATTAATTAAATAGCATGAGAATGATAAACAATGATTTTGAAATATTTGAAATTTTCAAAAATTTTGATTACAGATTTAAAAGTACTCTCTGACCCTGTGAACCGAATTTGTTCAAACACGGGTTGGTAGTTACTTGATATAATTCAATAGAATGTTTATCTATACAAGAATTTTCATCTTTAAGAATTGTTGAAGTTTTTTATTTTTCGTTTATAAGTAAAATTTTTCTTGAATATTAGAAAATAAAGCAATATTTTTAGTATTGAATTTATTCGCTATGATGAGATAAATCGATTAATGTATTTCACAGTGCTGTATACAGATTTAAATCTGTATACAATTGTCAACTTGTTTGACGTTTAAAGGAAAGAAATTCCTTATTTTTGGAATCTACCAATAATTCAGGTCTAATATTTATTTGCTTTGATGAAATGAATCTATTACACTATCTAAGACCTATGAATAATTAGGAATAAATAACCAATAATTGATAATAAATAAATAATAAAAAGCAAGCAAATCGCCTTTTCCAATCAGAAATCCTTTGTTTAATTCCATCCATCTTAGTTTGCAGTACTCATCTATAATTTATTGACAACTGCATTGTGGGCGATTTACTTATTTGCTCTTATTTTGCAATACGAAATTCCGTTTCAACCCCCCTGACTCGAAATTTTGTTCAAAGAATTAATTATCCGGGAATTATCTGTCAAATAAAAGCCATTGTAAGATGCTGGGTGCCAACTACCTTGCCGCGGTTTTTTTAATTTTGCGGTATTAAAAAAAAACTCAGAATTGGAGATTTAAATCTCTAAAATTTTTGAAACATTTACATGCTAACCTTCTTACCACGTTTCAGTTCTTTAAATCTGAATTTCTGAAAACTGAGTCACTAATTTACTGTCAAACAAATCTCTGCTAATTATTAGTCTTCTTTCACTATTTCTTTCAATGGTTTCAGCTTTTCGCTTAAATTTGTATTGAAAAACCATTAAGAAAAGAATAAGTGTCTCAATTTTCAGAAATCAAGATTTACAGCAACTTCTCAAATTTATTAAATGTTAGAGTTCATGAAAAAAATGGATGTTCCAAAGTAGATATTTAAAGTATGAGATAGTATACCGAAACATACAGAAATTAAATCGAAACACACAGATATGAAACCGAAAATTCTGAACCGAAACAACTAAAATCCTTGTTTGAGTGTATAGGAAAACGCCATTCATCTATCGGTCACTTGATGAAGCTTATAGTCAATGTTTCTTGTCGTATGTAAACTTGTGGAAAAATAATGATTATTAATATTTTGGTCACATGATAGTAACGATAGTACTGTAAATTGTTTGGATTGAGTAAAATAATAGATAAAAGTGCTGTTTCCTTTCCAGAAAAACCTTCTAGATAAGAGAGCTCAGCACTGCCAACTTGCATATTTTAATATCCACAAAAAATAACTTTCTAGAATCTAGATGGATTTCCTATAGTTGAACATTAAATATCTTAACCCTAAATATATAGATTTTAAGTGTGAACATCCATTTTTCTTCATGTTCCTTATGAACAAGACATCTTTCCATGTAATTCTCTAACTATGAAACCGCTTTTACAGCAAAAACGGCTTTCCCAATTCAACAATGAAGGGAAATGCATTGGAATATAATTCATTAGCATTTTCGCGCGTGATTACGCTATCGCATAACGGATCACCATGAAATTCGGGGTTAGTCACCGCGCAGATATTGATTTTGTCTTTTGGGCACTCCGACAGCACCAGTACAATCATAACCAAAGGACTGTGTTTCTGTGTGCGTGTCTTTCCGATATAGAAGAGGGGGTTACAAATCTACCACGCATTAAACACTCGAGAGATTCTGTATCCTCGGACCATCATCATCATCACGAGTTTGAGTACGAGCTTGTCATATTCGGGCGTATTGCGCACACACATACATATTTGTGTTTATGTGTAATAATTGATTGCGACTAAAATCCAACGAGCTTTTTCATTTTTTCTCAAGTTGCACGACCTTTGTGGTGGACGACGAGTGTGTTAGGTGAAAATACGAAATGATAGTCTCTTTTGCTTTACCCATCCACTTTTTTTACTCTCTTTACTGGTCCACTTGCTGCACCTCTTTCGACTCTCTCGAGCTTTCGGCGATGAAAGCTCTTCCCGCTCGAGTCGTTCTGACGTGTTTCGCCGTCTGACAAAAACGAAATTGCCGAAAAAATGAAGAGGAAAAGATTTAGTTTCAAAGCAGGCGCGAAATAACCAGACCACGATCGAACGATCCATCTACCACTGCAATGACAAGAGCGATGAAAGAAAAGGAGAAAAAAGGCTTTATTTAAAAGGCTCTGAATCGATAGTCTCCTAATATTTTTCCCTCTATTCACTCTTTTCATGTAGTTCTTACCACCTGTTTTGGCGGGGAATTAAAATTGCATTTCATTTTACTACCGACATCTCAATAGTTTTGCGAAATATTGGAAAAGTCATTTAGACGTAGAATGTTGGAATCCCATGTTCAATTAAATTTTTTATTTTAGATTGAGATTAAATTTACTTCTATGAACCATTTTATATGAACCGAAATCAGGGCATACAAAAATTCACAAATCAAGAGGGAGAAAAAGGAAAAAGGAGACCAAAACAAAACTTTCACTCTTTTCTTTTATTCTTTCTCCGTCTTTTTTATACTACTGGGGACCAACATGTTTCGATGTCAATTTAGACTTCTTCATCAGGGATTATTTATTGAATCCCTCAAAATTTATAGCGCGATATAGGAAAATTGGAATTTTTCTTCCACTATGAAATTCAAAATATTCTAAAACATTTCTTGTTTTAGAAATATTATTGGGCTTCGTGGCTAACCTACGACTCTCAATAAAAAGTATAACAACTGCCACTCGATATATATGAATGAAGTTATGTAAAAATTAATTATCGATCCGCAAAAGTACATAATTTTGATCTGAAGTTGATAATCAGTATAACATGCAATGGTTTTATATCTCGGAGTTTATTGTGTAGGTATTTCTTTTTTAGTTAATAATAACTCAGAAGCTATTAATTTTAATATTCTGTGTATGATGGATTTCAAAATTTAGCAAGAGAATTTATAAAAGATTTCATGGTTTAATCATGAAAAACATTTCTGAAATTGAGAAAGCTGCTGCTCTGTTGAAAAAATATATTCATAAGAAAAACGCAGATTCTTTTCAACTCAGCTACCTCAGCTACTCAGTTACCTTCTGAAATCATAAATGTTTAATTTTTTTAACAGTTTTTTAAAGCATTTTAAAGTATTGGTTTCAAGCTTTTATCAAACTATACAATTAATTATGAAGAAATTAAAATCATCTTCGGTTTAAATGTCTCTTAGACCTTTTTCTGAAATTGTAGTCCTTTTCAAATGGTTAGTGGTCAACCTAATCCCTTAACGATGGTTAAATATGAAAATATTGATTTTGCTAGCAGTCTTCAGTGGCTAATTTTCAGTCTCGACATTAGTATTTACATAGCGTTTAGACCTGACACTTGAAAATGTAAACGTGGCTACAGTGGTACACATCCTCAAGTTCTTTTTGAGAGAGTTCCAATTGATATACCGCACCTGTCACTCTAAGAAATTTCTCATCATCAACTTCTGACCGCGGGCACAAAGGATTAAATATGTTTTTTGAAATTATGAATCAAACATCTTATTAAATTAAACTTTCAATTACTATTATAATATCAAAAAAAAAAAATAAACACACGCAAAGCGTAGGCTATCATTTTAATGCGCAATTGTATTCAAGGATTGAAAATAATTAGCAAATGTTATAGCTATGTTCGACCGTGGAATTCAAACAATTATAATTACTATTTGAATAAAACAAATAATTATAAAAAATCGAACTTGAAGATCACCAAAAATAGGGTCGAAAAATCAATGAAAACAAATTTTTTCACACAAAACGCATAATATCGTGAACCAAAAGTCAACAACAATCATCTACAGTTGATGACCAATAAGTGAAAACGCACAAATTCCAGTTTATTTTTCCTCTGTGTAGAGAAAATGCAGATGAATATTTTCATATCCGATTTATCAAGTAAAGTTTGGTCTCTGTCTTTAATAAGGAAATAAATATTATTCATCATTATACTCATTGCTTAAAAACATATTCAGGAATATACTACATGCACAGTCAAAATGCAGTTTAAACAAACATATAGTTTGGATTAAGTCAGGGTGGGTCGACACTACAAAAATTTTAAAAATTGAAAATGGCTAGTGCTGAAATGTTTTTGCGTTATTACAAATAAAAATCCCTAATGACTTCTTAAAATAAAAATGATCCTGTGGTGTCGCAATGAGGTCAAATATTTTTAATTTAAAGAATTTTAAAAAATTTCCCTATGGGTTCGAAAATGATATGGTAATTTGTTTTATATACTGATTTTGATATTGAATGCTAATGAAAAATTGAAATTAAAAAATACAACTCTTGCATCAGTTAATTTTTTTTCGATAGTATAATTTTCTTAGATCTCGAATAAATGCAACCTATAATCAGAAATTGTTTTGAGGTCTGAGGAAATTAGAGCTTCCTTTCTTAGTATATGCTAAAGGCATGTCGTATACAAAATACTAGTTTACAAATTTTTATATACAAATATAACAAATTTCAAGAATATTCATTTTCTCATTTTCAGAAAATTCTAACCGAAATAAAAGTTATATTTTTTAATTTTTATTTTTATTAGCAGTTAATACCAAAAACGACATAAATGAAAATTACCATAACTTTTTTACCCATAGATAATTTAAACAAAAATAGTTTAAATAAAAAATGTTTTACTTAATTGCGACACCCTAAATCTAAAAGCCGTGAAACTTAATGTTTCTTTACAGAAAGCATATTTCTGATGAATAATAAGTAGTTTAAAGGTTAATTTAAAATCTTGGCGATACATAAATAAAAATAAATAAAAATATTTTTTTTCCCAATTTTTTTAGTCTTTTTTTAGTTTAGTCTTTTTAATATCACGTCAAACAAGAAATTAAATCAAAATTTTGCGAAATACTTTTTTAATATAACAACTTCCCATCCTACATGTTTTTTCAGTTAAACAATTATATATTTTTGTAAAAATAGAATTGAATTTTCCTTATTTCAAAAAGGGTTCGATACTTTTTTTTCTTTAAATATTCAAAACGTTTACAAACTAACCAAAAGTGATGAACAATGAAACAAGTCAGGTGCAAAAACGCTTTAATAACACAAATGACAAAAACCCATTTTCTGCTATATACAAAAACTTTCATAAAACGCACAGTTTTCAATTTATCCAATTTTTTTATCATACTTTCATACACAGTTTTTAATATGAAATAAAACTTTCTTAACAATAATTTAAAATATTTTGGAACCAAGAATTTATTTTCACTTATTTTGAAAAGAGTTTAATAACTTCTTTTTCTTTAAATACTTAACATGGTTAGAAACTATCCAAAAGTAGTGAACAAGAAAGAAAAATAGAGAGTAAAAAAGTTCTCTGAAAAAAACCGTTTTAATCCCTATAAATCTTTGAAATCCTTTTATCTCGTGGAATTCCTTGAGATATCTTGAAATTATTTAAACTCTTTGAAATCGCTAGGAATCTTTTCAAATTTAATTTAATTTAATTTAATTTATTTTCCAAAGTTCAATAGAAATGTCTTCAAATTTTTAAAAATCCTGGAAAATGTTCGGAAATCTTTGAAAACCTCTAAACACTTTCGAAATGTTTCGAAATTCCTTGAAATCCGAGGAGATATTTTTAAATCTCTTGAAATCCGACGAAATATTTTTAAATTAGTTGAAATATTTGAAAAAACCTTAAAGCCATTTTAGAAGCCTTACAATCAGCAAAAGTCACTCGAAATTTGTTGAAATCCTTTGGAATACCTTAAAACCTCCTGATATGTTTGGAAATCTTTAAAATGTCGTGATATTTTTTATGAAATCTGACGAAATTGCTTGAAATCCATTCTATTGAAATTCTGCAGAATTCTTTGAATTTCCTTAAAATTTTTCGAAATACTACGTTAAATAAATAATTAAATTATTCGTTTGTACTTTCTCTATTTTTTGCAACAACTCTTTCAAGATTTTAACATTCTTTATTTCTATACTGATTTTCTTATTATTTTCTATATAATGATTTTTCTAGAAGCACGAAACAATTATAAGAAATTCATTACAGGACCATCTTTATAGACCTATACTGAATTTGCAATAATATTTTTTCGTAAGAGAAGATTACAAGGTATTGTAGAAGATTGCATGGAATTTGGGATAAGACTCAGATAAACATAACTTGAAATCAGATCAATGTTTTCTTAACTTAAGTTCATCTCTGAATTTACGTTAATTCCTAAGTTAAAAGTGTAACATTTTTGAAATATTCTTTTCTACTATGGCTGAATTCTTTCTCAAAGTTTATTTTTGTTCTAGTATAATTCCCGACACTGATCGAGTCTTCTCAATACAACTTCCTTATAAAAATCTTATGATAAAAGAAATATTTGTTAAATCCAGAATTACCCAACTGTAACCTCTAAACCGAAAATACGCGGTTCTTTGACCTCAAACTTACGCGCTGTTTTACCCCGAAAGCTCAAGATCTGTAACAAAATGGCCGCCTGGCGGAACGCGTCTATACGTTTTACCAACTCAGCTCTTACTCTTTATCGTTTTGCCTTCGTGAAATTGCATCCGGGTGAGCATACTCGTAAAGAAGTCCCGCGTAATTCGATTTTCGCGAAAATCACCGACATTCGTAGGCCATCTTGGACGGCGGGCGCTGCATTATTTCGCGAGTTTCCGGGCACCGGCGTCGACTTTTGGAACTGGCAGTAACTTTGGCGATAACGGCTATTGGATTTCGCCCGCTGCTCTCCGGCTGGATTCGAGAAATTCAGGAGTTTGAGGGGGTGAGCAGTGAGGGGGTTGGGGGTGGCACGAGACTCCAAGAAAGCTGGGGGTGGGTTGGGTGGTTCAAGGATGAGGGTATAATCTTCGAAGAAAGTACTGTGTAACAAGGATCCAAGTCACGTTCACGTGGCTTCAGACCCGTTTTCCTCCCCTTGCCCCTAGGACCAACTAAGAAAGGGTAATGGCGCGTAAACGGCTCAAATGACCCGCGAATTTTCCAGCGGCGCGACTACCGACAACTCCGCGCCATGTTTATGTTTAGTGGATGCTTGACGTCATAAGTTCAAGAAAATTATAGACCATGATTACCATCCATACGGGAAATTCATGCTAATTTCTTCGTCGACGGTCTCGGGAAACTAGTTTAAGGGTGAACAATTAAAACATTTTCAGAACTCAGGAGGAAATAGCTGGTTTTATGCAGAGAGAGGATTTTAATTGTAGATAATATTTTGTTATATTATAGAGTCAGTACACAGTTTACAGCTTGTATACCAATTTGCACTGAAAAGTGCTAGACCATCCCAGTTTTTTTCGGGATATGTTTAGAGGATGCCTCGCGAGTATTTTGAGACATTAATGAAAAACATCGTTTGTCTTCTTTTTAAGGAATCTTGATTTTTCATTTTTTGTGGGGCTATTTAGGTATATTTTTGTCGAAATGAAACTGAATTTTTATTGGTATAAGCGCTTTAGTTTGGCGCTCCCAAAAAAACCTCTAATAGTCAAACATCATGTGTGAAATTAAAAAAAAAATGTTTTATCTGGAATAGTTTTCGTGAAATATCTCATTTCCTGTACTTTCAGAAATGCAATGCTCTAGCTCTGATAAATTTACTGGGGTTTGGAAATCAAAACGACAAGTAGGTACCAAAATAAAGATTTTATGCCAATCATTCACCACGATATTATTTCCACAAAACTACTTAATAACCCCCCAAAAATAAGAAATTGAGTTTCATCTTTTTGACCATAACGAACCTAACGATCTTTTTTCATTTTGGTCTCACAATGCTCCAACTAAGCCCATCGTGTTACTTAACAATTTCCCAACAGCAATAATGATTTTGATTTTGAGAAAATAGAAGATTTGCCCGCCAGTGTCGATATTCAAACCTCCTGTGGTGAAGTTAATCGAAATGTCTCGGACAGACTTCCGTGTACCGATTCTTCGAGGGCGAAGGGGACTTCCGGTGTGTGGGACCCTTCGACGAATATCAAGATAATCGGATGGAATCTCCACGAGCTCCTAACGAGATCTAAACGCAATAATTTAGTCCTGCTATTCCCTGTTCCGATATCTCGTTAGCCTGATCTTATAACATGAATTGTGTGACGTAAACGAGAAGATGCAATGACTTCCTATTGGCGGCGAATCCGCGGACAAACGCACGTAATTTCAGGGTAGTCAAAGGTGGTTTTCGGATTGGAGGGATGATTTCACGACTTCTCGCAAGGGTGCGAAAATTATACCGGTTTCATCGGAGTCTTGACACGCGCTCGTTTTCGGCAGGATCAATATGAGTGTTGAGGGATGAGGGATTTGGGCGAAAGCATGGAAAAAGGGGAAGGGATTCGGAAGAGAGGACAAGGGTGGTCGGAGAAAATTACACCGCGAATCAGTATTGGATTAATATTGGATTAGCGTGGCAAGTGCACCCACATATAGGAGCGACCTTTTCCTTTATTCTCCTATAAATGCTAACCCAACTCACATGAAAACCGTTTGGGTTCTCGAACAAGAAATGATGCGTGAAAAGGGTCTTTTCTATTTTCACTGGAAGGAAAAGTCGATTTTTCTAAAAAGAACTTTTATTTTGATAAGATTCAGGTTGAGCTTTATAATATCATTATTAGGGAGCACAATAGCGTAGAACCCTGAAAATATGGCCAAAACCCTGAAATCAAATTAAACGTATGATACACCTATAAAATTTATGTTACAATGTTAATAATAATTTGAACTATTGTATTGTGCCATATTTTTAATTTTATCTTATTATTGTCTGTCGTTAGAAAAATAAAACGGTTCCTATGAACCTTGAACTTGAAGTGAAAAAATATAACTAATTATTCGCTCTTCGTAATAAATTCATTTAAATTGAATTAAAATATTTCAGCAAATTTGTGAATTTTTCGCTGATTTCCTTTTAATAATTATAAGAAAGAATCGAGACGGGTGGAAAGGACTAGCATCTTTTATTTTCCCATTCATTATCCCTCTGAAATAAGTTCCTTTATTATCTTCGCCATTGATGCGCGGAACAAAGCCCAATTTCAATCCCGAGATTCGAAACTACTTTTTATTCTAATAGCCAATCGGCGGCGCGTTGGGTTCATTCGGTAAACACGAGGGTTTCGTCTCCTCCACTTCCTCTTCTAATAATGGGGAAAAGAAAATCGATAGTCAGAGGCGTCCGCTAAGCGTCTTATTAGCGAAGAATTTTGACGTGGCTCACAATCGTGGATGGTTATACAATATCCTATTATAAGCTCATCTGTGAGAATACAACTTGGCAAAAGAAAAGAAAGCGTTGAAAAAATTCACTTCAAGTAGCAGCAGACGTTTTATAAGGCGCAAGTCATCTTACAACCATGTGGCTCTTCAGAGTTCCATCTCTGAAGTCTTGGTGAGATTTCTGACAGAGGCTTACAGAAAGAAACCACCTTCCTGACAACAGGGACCCTTTGTTAGGCCCTTGGGTTCAAGTTAAAACCTATGGCAGCCATTAAGAAAACGCTGAAACTGACTCTCGTCTGATTGTCTTTATGGGATCTTACTCCCATGAAAGTGCATTAAAAATCTTTGTAATAACAAATTTGGTAAGAGAGTGACTTTGTGAGTGTATTGCCTTTTAAACATGACGATATACCTTATTTATGTATGAAGTTAGGAAATTACATCAAACAATCAATTACTCAAGGTAGACATTTTGTTTGATCGAGTTGAAACCTATGACAGCCATTACGAATACGCTGAAACTGACTGTTATGTGATTGTATTCAAATCCAAAATTTGTCTTCGGTTTCATTATATATATGATAGGGGAATAATAATGGAATACATTCTTTTAAATAAAATTATTGTATCTATAGGTACCATCCATAGTTACCTATAAGCACCATATTGAATTCAATATGAAAAGCTTAAGATTTGAAGTGAAAACATATTAAATTTTCAAATAAACAATATTTGTGGTTGATTCTGAACCAATATATTCAGATTATTACATTTTCCAAATAGGAAAAGAAACAGCCCAAAAAAATTTATACATTTCTAAAATTGCTAATATTTAAAACATGCTTTGTACACAAAATTTTTGATAAAAATATTTCTTTTAAGAAATTAAGGTACACATTATTTGGCTTTCATCAAAAGAACTCTAAAAAATTTTAATTTAAGATCGAAATAAAATCTATTTTCTCATGAATAATATTATGCAAACAAAGCATGAAAAAGATTCACAATTTTCTACCAAAAGAGATGAATTTTCAACGAAAGAGTTGAGTTTTCAAGATAAGAAGTCGCATCTTTTAGAAAGCAGTTGACTCTTAAACAAGAACATTTTAATTTTCGATCAAGAAGATCAATTTTTGACCAAAAAAAATCATTGTAACCAGTTCTGTTTACAACGAAAAGTTGAACTTTCAAGCAAAATGACAAAATTTCAACAAACCAGTTCAATTTATAACCGAATGGTTGAATTTTCAACCTACAAATATGAATTTTCAACCGAATGGTCAAATTTTCAAACAAGAAAGATTGAACCAAGAAAAAATTTGTAAGAAAAAAATTAAATTCTTAAGAATAGAACTAAATTTTGAACAAAATTTTAATGAATCACAGTTAAATTTAACCAGAAAATATGAATCAGAAGGTGTTAAATTTTTTTGGTCTACTGGTCTATATGAATTCTCAATGAAAAATATATTAATTGATATCTTATGTAACTAAAAAAGATTTTAATCTTAAATAAAATAACAGTAGAATACAACAAAACAAAACAAAAACAAATCTTCAACAAAAAAAGTTGAATCCATAACCAAAAAAGATTAATTTTTAACCAAACGGTTGCATTTTTATTGAAAAAAAAAACATTCTACCAAAAGAAATGAATTTTTAAACCAAAAAGAAGAACTTTCAACAAAGAAGTTAAACTGTTCACCGCAAATTTTCAATAAAACAGTTGAATTTTTCAATCCGAAAATTTGAATTTTCAACAAGAAAGTTAATTTAAAACCAAACAGTTAAATTTTGAACTAGAATAAAAAGAATTTTCAACCAAGAAGAGATTAATTTTCTACAAAAAAAAAAGGACTTTTTAACAAAATGTATCCATTTTCAAGAAAATACGTAATTGAATTGTCTACTGAAAAGAACGATTTTTCAACAAAATAGTTCAATCTTTAACCAAATAGTCAAATTTTTTACAAAAAGTGATGAATTATGAACCGAAAATATTACTCAATCTATGTATTAAGTTAGGAAATTATCTAACAATCAATTACTTAAGGTAGACCTTTTATTTGTTCAGAATTTGGAGGAAAAACAATTATAGTTCTTGTCATTATATTGTGATTATTATCTTTTGTACAACACCTACTATATTTTGCCTCATTTTCGATAATTTTCGGCTCCCCTATTCTTTGTCCACCTTCTGTAGCTGACAGTACTTTATTTAATTATTTAATTTGTTTACTTTTAGGTGAGCAACTTAGACATATAGGAC
>CAKNYM010052222.1:212361-252811 GCA_932195095.1 Andricus curvator
ATGGTGTTTGTCTAAATTTGATTGTTGAATTGTTTTTTTTGTTTTCAGGAATTCTATACATTAAGAAAACACATGTTCTATGTTTGTATTTTTCGCGGAAAAATATTATTTTTTAAAAGGAATTTTAATATGAAATAATACAATATCTTTTGGACACTTGAAATTTTTAAAACTTTTAGGTTGTGTTATTTCTCTTCATTGAAAATTAGAATTTTCAAACAAAAATCATCAAGATTTTCAATTTTGAAATTTTTTTGGTTATGTTAACGTTTCACACCAGAAATGGGTATTTTTAATAAAAAATTATTAGATTTCAAAAATTATACATTTTTCAAAAATTCACGTTTCTCGGTTTTGTTAGCATCATAATTTTTGAACAATTTTAGGTTACGTTGGCGTTCTACATCAAACATTGGTATTTTCAAACACAAATTATTATATTTTGAACAAGATTAAAACTATTTTAAACAATGTTGGATTACGTTAGTGTTTTTCATCAAAAATTAGTATTTTCAATTAAAAAATAAAATTTTAAACATTTTAAATAAGATCAATAAGATTCACAACTTTTTAATAATTTTAGGTTATGTTGGTTTTTTACACCTTAAGTCGTTGTTTTTATGAAAAGAAATTATATTTCAAAGAAGATCAAATATTTTTGCACAATTTTAGGTTAAGCCAGCGGTTCTCACCGAAAATGTCGATATAGATTTCAAAAAGGATTGATAAATTTGAAGCAATTTAAGATTATGCTAGCGTTTTACGCCCAAATGGGTATTTTTATTCACAAATTGTTACATTTTACAGATTAAAAATTCAAAGCAAAATTCAATAGATTTCAAAGGTTCATAATTTTATAAACCATTTCAGGTTACATTAGCGTTTTACACAAAAAATTAGTATTTGAAAACAAAAGTCATTATAATTGGAACAAGATTCAGATTCTTTTAACAATTTTAGAATATGTTATTGTTTTTGTCAGAAAATGGCATTTTAATTTTAAAAATTAGATTTTAAGGAAGAATAAAATATTTAACAATTTTAGTTCATGTTAGTGTTTTACATCAAAAATTAGTATTTCAACTAAAAAATAATGATAACTGAGCAACATGTAGAATCTTTTAACAATTATAGATTATGTTTTTTTTTTCATTTGAAATTGATATTTTTAATTTTGTTTAAATCAGAATTTAAAGAAGATTCACAGGTTATGAAAATTTTAGGTTATTTTAACGTTTTACATCAAAATTTGGTAGATATCTTAAAACAAAAAAACATAATTTGAAATTATTATATTTAATGAAAAAAATAAAAAGAGACTTTCAAAAGAAGATTTACAATCCTCAATAATTGTTTATTATGTTATGTAAGTGTTCTATGTCTAAAATTGTTATTGTTAATAAAAATAATTATATTCAACAGAATATTTACAATATTCAAACAATAATAGCTTGTACTATTTTTTTGTCGGAAATCAGTATTTTTCATCAAAAATGCAACTGTTTGATTGTTTACATGTCATGCTGTGATACTGCGGAAATATAGCTTTAAGATAAGCCCAAGAACATTAAAAAATGTTGATTAGTTTGGATGTTTATTAAAAATTTAATCAGACATTTAAGTTCACACTATTTTTGCAATATATACTTCAAAAATAGACAAATTGGCTTCACCTTGGGTTAATTTTATATAGAACTTGAAAAGCTTCCAAACTTTTAATAAGAAAATGTGTAACTGTGATATAATTAAAATTAAAAGAATTTAATCAGTCAGTGAAAGTGAACCTCACTTATAACGAAAGAAAAATGAGAAAAAAATTTTTGACAGATATGAGGTCATTATTTAATTCCTGTGCAATAAGAAACATTTTGGCTGGAGTACTTTTTTGCACTGAATTGGAATCTGATTTTCATTTGTTTCAGGCAGCTCTTCCTAAATGGATATTTGTAACTTAAATTTTGTATGCAAATATTATAATCATTTTGCAAAATGATACAGATAATTTTTTTAATAAATAAATTACTTCGATGCGATTTTTATCGCTGAATCCAACGAACGTCTCATTTTTCTGATACTCCTAATATGTCTCGAGATAATCACAAAAAACGAATAAAAACATGAAAAATTAAGGTTTTACTGAAATCATGATATTTAAAAAAATAATCAGCTTCTGTAAATAAACGATATAAACGCTGAAAACAAATTTCATTCTAGTATTCACCATTCTTGAAATATAGTAAAAATAAGGCCGTGCTAGAAAGTAAAAGAAAAACACTTTTTTGCTTTATTTTAAAAATGCATGGAACACTAATGAGAATTCTGAAAATTTTGGAAAGTGACGAAAATTAAAGCTTAAACCCTAAACTTTTACGCTCAATAAAATAAAATATTTGGACATTACATTTAAAATTTTTCAAAATTTTTGGTTTGAAAAATAATTGAGGCAAATTTGTTTTGAAAGACTGTATTTTTCCAACTAATTGAGAAACTTATTACTTATTTCAAAACCCGTAGGAAAAAGCTACAATTGTTGAAATTTTTTTTTCCATCACTTTTCAAGATTTCTGTCTTGAAATACGTTTGCCAAATAGGGACACTCTAATCTTTCATCCCTTCATTTTTGCAAAGATTTCGTGAATTATTGTCTTTTTGAACATTAAACAAATTTTTGTTGACAAATTTCGAAAAGTGGTAAAGGAAGTTTTTGTATATATTTTAAAGGAGAACAACTTTGATGTGTAAACTTATTTCGTATCTCGCGTATTTTTGGCAGAAAATTGAAACTTTTGATTTTCAGAAAAATCGTCGTCAATTTGTGAGTTTTCAACATTTTTTAAATTCGCCTACGGAATTTTCAGGAGCAAAAAATCCCTCAACATAATCAAGAAATGAAAGCTGAATATCCTAATTCGTTGCAAAAAAAATAACATTTGAAACAAAAAATTTGCCGCCATTTATTTCAAAACAAACATTTTTTTCTAAATTTTGGCACCCGATCTAAAAAGTGTTTCTATGCCAAAAGGACCCTACACACCAAATTGTATGCTTCTGTGAAAATTAGACCAAAATTTAAGTCCTATTATTTTCTTTTGGTAAGGATCAAAGTTTAGGGTTCAAGATTTCATTTCAGCCATTTCCCAAACTTTTTCGACTTCTCGTTAGCATTCTATACATTTTCAAAAAGAAGCAGGAAAGTGTTCTTTTGATATCCTTAGTTTGAAAAGTTAATTTCTTCTTAATTATTTCGGTTTCCGTAAAATCCTAATGTTTTGTGTTTTGCTTCGTTTTTTTGTGATTATTTCGAGACCTTTAAGACTATCAGAAAATTGAGGTGGTTGTCAGATTCAGTGTTAAAAAAAACATCGGAATCATGTTTTGCATATTTAAACAAAACTGATCTATATCATTTTGCACAATGATTACTAAATTTTCATGCAAAAATGAACATGCGAATCTCATTTAAAGAAGTTCTGGTGAAAACAAATGGAAGTCAGATTCAAATTCAGAGAAGGTGAAATTTTGTTGACCAGTGTTATTTATTTAGAATTGAAATTAATTTCAGAGCCTCACCTATGACGACGCTTCTTTTTCTTCTTTTTACTGAATCCCGAAAGGCCGTCCACCGTGAAGTCTTTCCCCGCGTCGATACTGTGTCCCATTCCTAAAACAAAAAAAATAATACCAACATGTAAATATTTATTATATTAATTAAGGGTATTATTTTATGAAATAAATATAGCTTTGCATCAGTTTAATTCTTAATTAAAATACTAATTATATTTTCTGACAAAATCAATTGTTTTAGTGTGCATGTGAATGTTATGATTTTATCTTCAATTTCTTAATTATGCATCGTTTACGAAACTCATTATTTTGCAAGTAATTGATAATTATGCGCTTGCAACACGTTAAGATCTAAAACGCATGCACAACATATCAAATATCAAATTACCCATTGTTTCAGTCTGCCTTTGATTTTTGGGAGGTAAATTACTCAATAAATCCCCTACCTTTTATGCGTTTCTACTAAAATGTAATGTTTATCTAATTATCATAATGAAGTATCTAATCTGAAAAATAAATGAAAATTATAAAAAAACAAAATCAAATATAATAAATATATCAATTCACTAGAAAAGGAACACGCGCGCGATTATTATTTTTGTTTTCTCATGCAATATAACTTTATAGAGTAATATAAATATTGAAATTGTAGTTTTTGATTTTAGTCGAGTTTAAAAAAAAACATATTTTTGGTAGCTAGGTCAACGTCCTAAATTTAAAAACATTCTTAAAAATTTGACTTCTCATACGATTAGGAAAACACGAATTTTTTTTTTCGATACTGTAATTAAAAAAATGTATATTAACTAAGTTTAATTACTCGGATTCTTTATTATGTTTCTTGAACTGACCACATTACCTTTTCGTATTTCAAAGTGCTGCACACCTTTGTTCTATTTATTATTATTATCGAATATATTATTTAGATACCTTATATTTTTCATAATCCGGAAGTTTGCGCATTTTTTATTTTAAACAGTAAAGAAACGAGAGTTTCATACAATCATGAACACGGGCTTCATAACAACAACAGTTTCGAGGTTTCGAGACAGCAATAGTTTCGAGATATTAATCAAAAATTAGGCCATGTATTTTTTAATAATTGGAAAATTTATAGGTAATTACTGGAATAGTAAATCGGATCTAAGTGTTCAAAAACTATAAGTTTGGAGATCCAAATGCAAATTGAGATGTGTAATGGTGTTTTTAAACGCGAGTATAATTTTCACGTAAAAGTCTCGGTAGTGCTTGCACATAAAAGCAGCAAGTGAGGCAGTTCGGATCTGTGGCCCGAAAATAATTATCAATTATAAATTAATTTTGAACTAACGAAGTGAAAGTGGCGCCGCTCGTGTGTGCTTCGCATACAATGAACCGCAAGTAAACCCTTTCTGCGCAAAACCTTTTACCGGTGAAGCTTATAAAGTGTTGTACACATACCAAGCTGGATGAGGTCACACAGAAGCACCTTCATGCACCGCCGCTAAGGTCTAATTAACTGTTAATTAAGAACTTAATTATCATTATATATCCTTCGACTAATTGGACTTTAAAATACATTGCCGATGTCATTAGTTAGGATCACAACCGTCCAGATCGTTATTTTACATTTTTCTATTCATACATTTCTTGCGAAGAGAAGAAGTTGTTTGTATATACTGAGGAAAATGTATTTTACCGTTCATGATCTTGGATTTTGAAATTTGGGACTGCAATCTATAGATAGGCGGTAAAATTCAGATATTGTGTTTTATAACTCAGGATTTTAAAACTTATCCAGATTGTACGGCTTAATATCTATAGATTGCTGTTCCAAATTTAAAAATCGAAGATCATAAACGTCATAATCAATTTTCTGAGTGCATTGTATGTTTAGCCTCCCCTAAAAGGTGTAATAATGGTTTTGTTCATTCATAAAATGTATGAAGGCAACACAAGTAACATTTATCATTATAATGCGTTATACCTTAAGAATAAAGTTGTGAAACCAATATAAGTAGATTGTTCCTGATGTTGTTTTTCTCGGTCTACTGGTATGTATTAATACTATTAAAGAATTAATATATTTTTAGTTATTATTTTGATTAATATCGTTATCATTTCTATTTTTATATATTAATCCCAATAATGTATGTAATAATGTAATGTATTAATACATACCAGTAGACCAAGAAAAATAACATCAGGAACAATATGCCTATCACTGGTTAAGAAATTCTTAGAAAAAAAAAACAATACAAGTAGAAATTATTTTTATAAGAGAAAAAGAAAAAGTTTTGCAATTTTTTATGGATTTTATTATCAGAACTAAAAATATGTATGATATTGACACACTGGTCACATGTCAAACGAAAAAATTCTTGAGATGAAGATTGTTTGTAAAAGACATTTCGTGCGACACCAACTGACTGCAGAGTCCCTCTTCATTATTTTCTTTCTATTTATTTTCCACCGGATTGCTAGCTTCTCTCTTGAAATTTCTTTCCATCTTTTAATTATTCAATCTGCACCATTTTTTTTATCAAGGATGCTCATTTAGGTGTTAGCTTCCAACGAAATGTCCAACTTACGAAAATTGAACTCTATATTATAATTTCGGGGGACTTTTAAATAAGATGTAGAGACAGTAATGAACATCAAGAAAAGCAGAAAAAAATCCTAATTAAAGACGATTAAGGATTATGCTGAGTCCTAAAAATTTTGAGTCGAGTGAGTCTCACTTTTCTCCAAATATTAAAAATATCAAATGAACGATTTCTTAGTTTGAAATTATGGATTATAGCTTATCAGCAAAAAATATATAAATAAATTTGACGATTTTTCCAAATAGTTTTGGAATTCAAAGAAAGATATATATTCTCCTTCATTTGTATCTGTTGTGAAAAAATAAAGAAAATAAGAAAATTCAGGAAAATTTGGTTGTTTAGTCCCCTATGCTGGAAGGTTTTCTTTTAGACCGTTTATCCTCGGGGATTACTCAAAATAAAGCTCTCGGCAGGTAAGATCGCGAAGAATGATAAAATTTACTATGTTACGTTCTCCTTCTTTTATATCGTTGGTTAAAAACTAAGGAAAATGAAGAAAGAGGCTTTTTAAACCCCTATGTTGGAAGCTTTTCTTTTAGTCCGATTTTCCTCGGAGATGACTAAAATTGAAACTTATCGAATATAGAATTGCGTAGAGGAATACAATTTGCTATTTTATGTTCTTTTTTTTTAAATCAGTAGTCAAGAAATAAGAAAAATGAAGAAATTTACTTTTTCAGGCCCCTATGCTGGAAACTATTTTAGTCTGATTTTCCTCGGGGATGGCTAATAATAAAAATGTTGGCATTTTGGATTGAGACAAGGAATATAATTTGTTACGTTACATTCTTCTTCTCTTATATCAGTAGTTAAAAACTGAAGAAAATCAAGAAATTTGGCTTTTCAGACCACTGCGCTGAAAGCTTTTATTTTAGTCTGATTATCCTCGGGGATGGCTTCAATTTAAGCTTTTGGGATGTAGAATTGTGATAATGAATGAAGATCGGGAAATAAATATAAGAAATGAAACCTGAAAACAATTATAAAAAATTACTCTTGAATCCTTGTACCCTATGAAACCCTTCTTTGAGCGCGCTTGCCGATCTCTTTGTCTTGATTTTTGAAATCTGTTCTAGGGGTTGATTAGTGGATTGAAGAGATTTTTTGACTTTATTTTCATATCGGAAAGCAAATTTTATGCATATATGATATTCTGGCGAGAGACTGCTTCGGAAGAGCACCCTCACGCGTCAAAACAGTGGTAGTTTCGCAACATATATTCACGAAACGCTCGTACAAACCAATACACACCCCCAGCCGCCCCCAAGTGGGCTTGGAGCGCGTTCCAACACATGCGAATTACTTTAAACGCGTTTTCAAACACATGGAAAACGGAACCCATACAGACCCATATAAACTTCTACGGACGTAGAAGGGATGTGGATGCTTGGATAGAGGGTGGTGGTGCAGGTCGGTACTAAACGAGGGGTTGTGTTAGTGGCGGGTCGGTTACCAGGCAACCGGCAATAAAGGAGCTTGGATAGCCAATGGCGGCTCTCAAAATACCCCTTCGTCTAACACTGCTTGTTTTCCATGCTTAAGAGTAAGATGGAAAGAGCTTTTACTTTAGTAGCTGTTAAGGCTTTAAGCCAAACTTAACTTGCTATTATACTTCCTCTGAATGCAAAAGAAAACCTAACTGTCTTTGTTAATTGAGGGTGGCCGCAAAACTTCATTTTTTAAATTTCCCTCACTTTTCCCTGATTTTTCCACGGAATGTTATTCGCTTGTGTTTAGAGGGAGAATTTTTTTAATTACAGGGGTTTGTTAGACCTACTTTCTTAGACAACACCCTGTGTTCCAATTATTTTTAGTTTACTTGGTATCAAAATAAATTCAGTTATTTAATAATAAAAGACACTGACTAGCTTTTTGAGTTGGATACGCGCAGAAAAAATAAGATTTCTATATGTTTGTAATTTTTTTCCACGTTCTACTGTAACTTTTGATGGAATTAATATATATTGGCCACCTACAGCCATGAAAATGTTGCACTGAAAATCGATATTTCTACCTGTGTCGGATATCATGGTCAATTTTTGACTGATTTGCATCAAATATTTCATAATCAATAAAAAATCAGAAAAAAATAAGTTGTGTGCGTGAAACTTAGCCATAGATTGTATATTGTTTCCGAAAAGTGCTGCTGTGAGATTACGAAAAGTGTTATCTCTTTTTAATCTTGAATGAGTAGGTTTAGATTTATTTAAAAAAAAATCAATATATGAAAAAAATGTTTACAATCTTCTTATTTACAGAATTTTGAACGTTATGAACTTCAAATTGTTCACTATTGAATGAATTAATTTAAAATAATTAAATTTGATACGCTTTTGATTCAAAATGGTTTAAATCAAATATCTTTGAATTTTTAAGTTCTTTAATTTGTGATATCTACATGAATATAAATCTATTTTATTAAGACCAGGGTGGCCGCAAAACATCATTGAAAAAACTTCCTGACTTTTCTCTAATTTTTCCCTTTTATCAATTTTTTATTTTCCCTGACCCATAATATTTAAAAACCCGAATTCTATTCACCTAACACTTTTAATACACAATCTTTTATGAATGGAACAAAATAATTGTTATTTGAAATTTTTTAATTAAAAATTTATTATTCTTGACAGATATTTGAAGTGCCCCCTATAGAAATTCTCTGACTTTCGACTGAATATTTTATAATCACAGTAAAATAGTAAGAATGTATAAAAAAAGACAAAAAGATTTGATCTATTAAATTGTCCCCATGAAAAAGTGTCATTCCTTCAATAAGAAAAAAGTGTCAATAGTTTCTCTGCAAATTGAAATTTCAAATTATGTAATAAAAATTAATGAGATAATGTATTTGTGTTCGAATACGTAAGTTTGTTATTTAAACATTTGCACAGGCGAAATGAATGAAAAATGGATATTTATTCAAAGGAAGGCCATGTAGCGACGGCGAGCGTTTATATGCAGATTCAACAAACTAACATAATTATGTAATGATATAATGAATTTTCTTTATTAAATAACATAAAAGGATAAAATGACTTTTCTGTATTTACTCAAGTCTTGTTAAACACCGCGCCACAAAAAGCGAATATTTTTCTTCGCAATGCGGCTTCCACAATGGAAGATTTATTCAGGTTGAACCTTTAGAATACTTATTGTTTCTGAAAATTCATTCCTGAAAGATTAAGTCTACGGAAAAATTTGTTAGAATGCAATAAATTCATGCAATATTATTGCAAAGTTTTAATTAGCTAGAGAGGAATCTACCAAACTGGATGTCTGACTAAACCCAAGCTTATTCTACTGTAGAAGATTGAGAGTGTATCTTTTGATACTTTTTTAATGAAATAAAATTTTAACACTTTTTTTTTAATTGTTGTAGATTAATTATTAACGGTTATCAATATGGAGAGATAATCGAAATAATTGAATAAAAAATAAAATAGGAAACTAATTTATTAGGCGGTAAGAAATATATTTCGGACCCGACAATTTAACATTTTCGTTAAAACGTTAAACTAGTTCTTAACAGATTGAAAGGTGCCTTTAAATTAAATTTTTTTAAATATAGTAAGTTACAAAAAATATTTTATATTAAAAAAAGAGACTAGCTCAAAGATTCAAATGCACGAAACAGCTTCAGCAATTAATTTGGGTTTCCTTTGCTATATTAATTTTCCTTCTCTGAACAATATCCCTTTGACATTTTGAATATGTAACAAAGTAAAATTTCCTATTACTTTTTTCAAAAAGTCATTAGCTTTGCCGTACATTTTAAATAGATTAATATGTAAAGGTACGAACATCAAAGTAAATATAAATTAAATTAAAGAGTAAATTAATTTGACATGAATGTTTTTTCAACGCGTAGCATGAATGTCGGTTACTTTGAAATAAAAAACAAGTTTAAAAAAATTGTACTTGAAGAATTCTTTAGAAGCTTAATTTTAAATTAGTACCCTGTTTCTTCTTGCATTCAAATTCCTTTATATGTGTTTCTATTTTTATCGTACAGAGTAAAAACGTTTAAAATACATATTAAAAAATATTATTATTGTTTTTAGTTCAATTACGGTTCTATTCGTTACTGATTGAGTTAAAATTTGCAAAGGTATATGTATCGCTGAGAAAAAATGTGCATTCATTTAAGTATTTTCCGTTTAACAAGAAAATAAAAACAGATTAATTATAGTTATTAATTTATTCCTAATAGCACTTACATCTGCAGTAAGACTATCCAATTTTTTTATGAAGAATTATGGAATAGAATATTCTTCAACATAATGTTTGTGGTAGAATAAAAAATATAACTTTTAATTTATTTTTATAATATAATGGATTGGTGAGCATTGGATAGTTGACAAAATCGCACAAAATGTGAAATTTGCTTATGCTTTTCTCAGGAATAATTGGTATTTCTTTTTTTTTGGTAAAGTATTCTCTACGAAGAATTTAGGTCATTTTCTCTACATTTTTGATATATATATATATATATATATATATATTTGAGATAACCAGAGAATGAAATATTTTCAATGACATTATGGAATTTTTTATCCACAATTGAAATTATTTGAACAAAATGTTAGAGCTTATTGAATTTGTACTACAGAAATAAGTCGACCTACTAAACAAAATTTGGTGCGTTAAAAAAAATCTCGTGAAATTTTATTAGCTAATATGTTTTATTTTTTCATTTTAATTGAAAAAATTTTTGTCAAATTATTATTTATTTAAGCGTTAAATGTTGTTTTTATTTATTATTCTAAGATGATATATGGTTGATATACCAACCATGATAACAATTTTATAGACGATAATAGATTTTCTTTTTATGAAAAAATATAAACTAAATTTTTTTCTAAGAATTCATATTTACTTTGAATAATCCATAATTACCCTGGTTGACAGTACAAAATAGGAAATTTGAAATCGGTTAAGGTCTTCTGTTCAGCTTTTTAATTTGAAAATTTAAAAATATTCCTATTTCAAATTTTCTATTGTTCTTCACTATTACCAACTTTACCTGCAAAAAATTCGTCCAGAAGACATAAACCGATTAAAAAATTCTCGCTCTTTAACTTTTTTTGGATACCTAACCACAACTTTTCTTTGCACATCAAAAATAATTCGATTAATTTCAACATTTTCAAACCACCTTAATATTATAGATTTCTATTGATGATGTGCAATTGATGCAATTAGTGTCTTCGGACTTATTTAGGAAATTCAAAATAGTGTCAATAGTAGCATACATTAAAAAAAATCAAGGGGTTACCTATTTTTAAAATCTGTTATATATAGTGTACATATCTTATAAAACCGCGTGAAATCCTTTCGAATACTCTAAAAACCCTAAAAGATTTGAAATCCGTTGAAAGTCTTTATATCCCCTGAAATATGTTGAGATCCTCTAAAAATTCATGAAAAACTCGTCAATCATTCGAAATGAATTTATTTTGAAATTCTATGAATCCCTTCATTGTGGTGACATCCTTTGAAATCTCTAAAATCCGTAGAAATAATACTTGGAAATCACTACAAGTTCTTTGAAATATAATTTCATGTAAATTCCCTAAAGTTCTCTAGAAATCCGTTAAAATTCCTTGAAATTTTTCAAATAACATTCACATTCTGGATACCCTTTAAAACCTTCTGGAATTTTCAGAAATCTCTAGTAATCCCACAAAAGTCGAGTAAAATCCCATTAGACATCTTAAACTCTGTAACATCTTTCAAAATTCCATCAAACATGATAACATCTTTCAATTCTCTGGAATCCCGTAAAATACTATAAAATCGGATAAAGCTTCTTGAAATCCCTTGAAATTTTTTTTAAATACATGAGAGCTAAACTTAGTTGACGATTTACCAGCAATTTTTTTCCAGTGTGAAAGGGATTCTTATGGGATTTTTAAGACTGCAAGCGATTTCAAGAATATGAAAAGATTTCAAGGAATATCAACAAATTTTAAAGGATTTTCACAATTCATCAAGGATTTCAAGGAATTTTCAGGGAGCTCAATTTCAAGAAATTTTCACATGATTCAAAAAAATTTGAAGGAATTTACCAAAGTTTCAAAAGAATTCATAAAAGGTGTAAACCATATTTGAAGACTGGTCAACTTCTTGACTATGGACGTATGTAATATAAAATATTGCATAATAAACAAGAAATAAAACAAACAATAACATAATGTGTATAATAGTATAAAAATTAATTTCAACTGTCAAAACAGGTGTCAATTAGCATATTTGAAGTATAAGTAATAATAAGCATGGATTCATAATATTTTCCGGACCTCCTCCTCCTGAAAAAAGCCTTATGTAGTTAATTAACGCTCCCCAATCCAGCATTTGCATTAGCGAGCAATTTGAGAAAATAATAGAATTAGTGTGTCATGTTTTTTAATAGCTGAAAAATAATTGCATCTTTGAAAAAAAGTGTCAAAAAGTTTCAATAGTGGTGTCTGTCTGAGGCCTGGACATTCCATCAGCAATACTTCAGATGGATTTTGTTTCAAACCAACGGAACAATTTTAATTTCGAGAAATCCTAATAGCGAAGTGATTTAGGTAAATTTGAATTTTTCTCAAAATAAACTCAATTTCATGGAAATTCGAGCCGAGTAAATGCACACCCCTAATTTCTATACAATTCATGTTACTTTTGCAAAGGAATTTGATTGCTTAATCGTGTCCGATTTGATTGAACCAGAATTAAGAGTTTTCCTGTCGATCGTAGACGAAGATGTATTAGGTAAAGGAGGAAAAAAATATAAAAAAAAGGAAAAAGGGGGAGGAAGAGCAAATGGAAAAGTGCGAAGTGTTTCGTGAGGGTGCGTCTCTTCGTCACGTCGTTACGTCGTTACACACGGGGTGTATGTCGTCCCGCGGGATGAGAAGAGTAGTCCCGGGTAGCGCGTAGCACTCCCGTGGGACGTCTTACGCCGCCACTTGGCCGTATTAAGCCCGGGTACTAATCCCGAAATTTAATTTGAAAATCTTTTCAGCACGACGAATAGCCACCTCTTCAGCGTCATGGAAGACGTTTTAAACTGGGAATTACGGCTTTGTAGCGGGTAATTGAAAATTTGTTTCCATTTGCGCCTCTCTCACTCACTCATCCCCTTTCACGGTGTTTTCCTTTTTTAGTTTTTTGTCCTTCCCATTTCTTTTACGCAAATAAAAATAAATAGTACGATTTTAAACGAAAAAGTCTTCACAGTTTTTACATTCTCATTCAGGAGAGTGTGATGGAACTGTCCACATTTCGATCTCTAGTTTTTAACGAGTCTTTACGTTTTGGCACCCATAGAGACCGAATTCAATAAAAAAAATTTATCACATTTCTAATAATGAAAACAAATTTTCTAGAATTTTTAGAAGTACCATCAAACGGGGTAATTTCGGACATGTGAGGTAAATTTGGACATACCTAAGTTGATAGTTAAAATTACTTTTTTGAGTAATTTATCCTAACAATTGAGGGCAATTTAGTGGTGTCCGAATTTACCCCACATGTCCGAAATTACCCCGTTTGACGGCTACTTATTTTCCATATTTTTGGTAAATAAGGTCATGCAGAAGAAATGAAAAACAAGTGACTTGTGAAAATTCAAGAATACCGATTCCACACAATCGCTTGAAGAATAAAAGATTATTTTTCTTGAAAAAAAATTGAATCGTTAAAGAATTGTTTACTGAACAAATTTTTCAGATAATAAACTATTATTCATCAAATTGGTATTATTTTTAAGAATTTGGTAAGAGGCAATAAGAAGAAAATTTCAGTAGAAAAAAATGTGTTAAGTAAACAATCTTTTTGATTCAAATAATTTCATGGAAAATAATATTTCCTTCTTCAAGTGTGACCATATTAGTAGTAATCTTGCAACTTTTAAATGTATAATTAGATATGTTTTTTTGAGACCTGTTTTTTTTTGTTCTCCTAATAACCTGTAATGACATTTTTAAATTGGATAATAATTAAAAAAGCTATATGATTTAAATTTTTTTTCAAAAATATCAAAAATAATTTTTCTGAGAAATGAGGAAGTTTTAATCCACATTTTTAGAAAATATCAAATATATTTGGAAATTGTCCCATTGAAATTTTTCGGTAAGACCAAAATTCTGAAAGTTAGATCATTTTCGTCAACAAGATTTACAAATTGACTAAATAACATTTTTATGTTGATCAGAAATTCAAAAAGTTCTACTATTTTTAATATGTTTGAAAACTACCAAAAACCAGTTTTTTATTAGATCCAAGAATTGAGGAACAGTTTTTAGTATTTTGTGAAGAAAACTTCTGCTTTAAATATGCCTTGAAATATTTAATGAATATGGAGAATTGTCAAAATTAAAATAAACTTCTTTCCCTTACTTTCCATTGTTTCGTCTGCGTCATCATATTTTTCAAATTGAACTTCCCAATGAGAATTTGGAGATTTTTATAAATTTGTAAGTTTCTTTGAAATTTTTACAGTTCAAAGCAACAATTATTAAACAATTATTCAATTTTTTATATTTTAATTAAAAATGCTTCAATTTGTAATGCTTCTACTTAAGATTGTTTGTTTTCTTATTAATATTATTATATGTATTCATTGGGATGATCAAAAGTTGAGAATTCGTTTTAAATGGAAACAAATTTATAATTGAATTTAAAAAAAAAGCTTTTAATAAAATGTACCAGAAAGAAACAAAATACGTCCATCTGAAAAGGGAGATTGCAATAATAATATTAATATAGTAATAATAATAGAACTAAAAATAAAAGCGTGAGGCGTAAATCTTGAAAAGCCTTTCTCATATAAATTTAATGATCAATATTCACGCCCCAGGTGTTTATTTTGAGTCACATATTTATTATTACTGCAAATCACTTTTACAGAGGAAATTATTTTGTTTCCTTTTGGTACAATCCAATAAAATCTTAGTTACATTTTTTTCTTCAAATTATATATTTTAATTTCTGCTTTTCAGTCTTTCGCAAATATTTGCAGAGTTTTCAGATTTTACGAAATTTTCAGTAATTTTATAAATGTACGGATACTTTCTGTAAGCCTTACAGACTTTTTGTATCAGAGTTTGCAGATTAAAGATTTATTGAGATCATTCGGTAATCTTCACAGAAAAGCTATGATGTCATTTTTTAACTGAAAATATTTTAGTTTAGCAGAATTTTTTTCTGCGTGATTATATATAAAAAGTAATAGTCAAATCAAATCAATAAGGCAATAATTGATAATCGATAAGGCAGTAATTGGGGCAGTTACCCTAAGGCAAAAAAAATATGAGAGGGATAAAATGAGCTGAATTTGAGAAAAGAAATTTTAATGTAATGTGCATACTTTCGATGAGAGAGAAACGAAAAATCGAAACCAGTTGAGCGAATTGAGCAAATTAATTCGACCCTATAAACATCGCGGTAGCATTAGCAGCTTACATCTCCCTAAGTTGTTTCGTTACAAGTATTTTACGCAGTGTTACATGTGTAGCAAATCGAGGGGTCTCTAATCTACCGAAACATCCCTCGGGATCTTCGCTTTGGAGACTCCAACTGTAGCCGATACGCTCGATTCCCCTTACCAGTTTTCCATGTAGCCCGTATGTTTACCAGTATTTCCTTTTCGCATTTGCAATTCAAAACAGCTTCAATTTCAAGTGTTTCGATATCTTATCTCTGACTTAGAAAAAAGAACCAGTTACAAAACGTGACACCTACACCCTCAAGCATGATAATTTCGATGGGCAGGTATCACACCTCGTGAAGGAAATTTGTTACACTCCGAAAAAATTTGTTTGACGAAAGAAACTGTTTTCTTGGATATACATGCAAATATTTTTGAAAAAAAAAATTTTTGTTGATTCAACAAAATATTCGCTTGACCCAACCAATTTTTTTGGTTCGATTAACCAAATACTCCACCTAGCAAAAGATTTGGTTCAAACATCCAAAAATTTGGATTGGGTCAAACAAATATATTTTTTGTTCATATAATAACCATATTCAATGGTTCAACCAACAAAAATGTTCTCAATTCAATCAATTCGTTTTCTGAGTGTGGTAAGTAAATAATAATGAATCACTTTTTCAACAGTTAAAAAAACTTAAGTTACTTGTTTCCTCTATAGGCATAATTACTTTGAGTCGTTTTAGCAGATGAATCAGTCAATCAGAATGACTCATTCAATCAATGAAAGTTACAGTTTCGATCATTCAAGATTACTGATTTGATCAGTGGGCATTACTGATTAGATCAATTCATTTTTAGTGTTGGAAAATAAATATTTTGGTTAAAAATTAATCTTTTCGGTTGAATTCAACCGTTTTTGATCTAAAATGAAAATATTTCTTGGTTAAAATATCAACTATTATATTTTTTTTTAGAAACCATCTTTTTTAATTGAAAGTTCTACAACTAGGTTAAAAGTTGAACTATTTTGTTAAAAAATAATTTTCATGCTGAAGATTCACAAATTTTAGTTCAAAATTCATATTATCTGTGAAAGTTCAACTATTTTGTTCGAAATTTTTTTTTTAAATTGAAAATGAATTTTATTCATAAAAATTTTTTATCTATTCTATTTTTGGTTGAAAATGGATCTTATTTAGTTAAAAATTCAACTATTTGGTTCAAGATTCAACTATTTTATTAAAATTTCGTCTTCTTGGTTGAATTCCACTGTTTTTGATTTAAAATAAAGATATTTTTTGATTGAAATATCATCTGTCTTTTATTAAAAATTAGAATTTTTTTTGTTTGAAATTTCAACTGTCTTTTATTCAAAATTCAACTACTTGCTTGAAATTTGTCCCACCTTGTTAAAAATTCTTTTTTCTTGTGAAGACTCAAATCCTTCGTTGAAAGTTTAACTACTTTGTTAAAAAAATATTTTTTCGGTTAATAATTTATCATTGTAGTTGCAAACTGATCTCCATGTTTGAAAATTAAACTATTTTTGTGAAAATTCGTATTTTTTTTGTTAAAGATTAATTTGGTTAATTGAAAATTGAACTAGTCCATTTTTGGTGGAATATTGATCTTTTTTCAGTTAAAAATATATTTTTTTGGTTAAAAATTCATCAGTTTAGTTGAAAACTCATCTCCATGGTTTTAATTAATTTTTGTAACTGAAAATATAACACAGAAAAAACTGGGGTTTCCATTAGAACCCATTTTTGGTTCCAAAGGAGCTGCAACAAAAATGAACCCCACTTGCTGAAAAGGAACCCAAAACGATAAATGAGCTCTAAATGATACCTCAGTTGGGGTTCTAAAGGATCTCAATTGTAAATGAGCCTATTTCTAAAGAACCTATTTTTCGCTTTGCCCACTTCGACATTTTGTTTAATTAATAATACAATTTTTACCTGAAAGCACACATGCAATCAAACTCTGATGGACATAACTTCATGAAGACAATGAAGGTACACAATATTAACGTGATTAAAATAGATATAATGACTTGATAGATGTAATTTGCAGGTTATGTAACAAGCTTGTAAACATAAAGGCTTATTCATATGCAAGAAACTTTTCGACATGTCACTTTTTAAAAGTACAAATATATATTATTAGAAGTGATGTAGGGTCATTGAAAAAACAAAATTTCCTTTGTTTTATAATTTTAACATAAAATATAAAAATAGATAACCAATTTGACTGTAGAGAAACGAATTTCTTTAAAGTCTTAATGCGCATGCGTCGCACCATCACCCTCACTGCATGTTGATCGCGCGCTTATTTGAAATGACAAAATGTGCAAATCAATTTTTTACAACATAATTATTATAATATTATTATAATTATTGTTTAATAATTTTAAAGTACAAAAAATATTATGAATCATTCAGAATTGGCATTTGTGAAGAAAAGTCTTCCTTCTTTTGAATTTAAAATCAATAATTCATTTGTAAAGAGTAAAATCAAAGAATTAATTTACCTTTTACTCTAAAAGTATATTTTGTGATCTGAAAATTAATTTCTTTGATTCTAAGCTAATGATTTATCATAAAAAATTAATTTACACATCTGATAATTTCAAAAAAAATCATATACAGCGAAAAACACGATAATTGACAGAAATGGACTTGTAGATTGAACTATTTAAAAACTGTAACAGATTGAACTATTTTTAAATTTAAACATTAAAAATTGTGATATTTACAGGTGCAATAGTTCAAAATTGTATTAAATACATGCAGGAATCATCACAACAACTGGTTTTCCTTCCCCAAGCACATACATTTTCAGGGTGGCGATTCGGCGGACAATTTCAAATTCCCGGTTATTTTCCGGTTTCTCCCGGTCAAGTTTTTCAATTTTCCCGGTCAACTAAAAGTAACATATTCATATTTGCCGTAAAACGCAAACATTTATTTTAATTCATGACGTTCACTCTGAACATCCTTTAACACAACAGAACAAAACATTGCAAAATAAATGAATTTTCAAAAAATACTTGAATTTTCCACCAAAAATATCAATTTTTCACAAAAAAATGAAATAGTTAAACTTTTCAACCAAAGTGATGAATTTTCAAGTAAAATTATGAATCTTTAACTGAATAGTTAAATTTTAAACAAAATAAAAAATAAATTTTCAGCTAAAATTATGAATATTTAACTGGAACACTTGAATTTTTGACCAAAAAGATTAATTTTTAAACCAGAAGATTAATTTTCAAATAAAAAGAATTATTTTGTACAAAAAATACAATTTGTCAACAAAATACATGAATTTTTAACAAAATAGTCGAATTTTTGATTAAAGGAGACAAATTTTCAAGCAAATACACCAGAGACTCGATAGATGAACAATCTCGGGGGTTGCCTGAAAATGGCCTTGTTCATATAACGCGTACAGCGAAACGTAAACAGTCAGGGCCGCCTGAACCGTTTCCATAATATTGCGCAATCTACTTGACTGAGTAGTTATAGTGCATGGGTCCCTTCAGAGGCGAAGTCGCAACCGTCTCTCGCCCTGCCCCCTGAGAAACTGTGTGGACCAGCAATTCTAGGAATTCATATAACGCGTCCGATTTCGTGTTCAAATAGCGAGTCTCTGGTGTAGTTGAATTTTGAACTAAAACAAGAATCATTTTTAACCAAAAATGGAATAGTAACGTTTTTAGTGAAAAAAAAATTAATTTCAAACCAAACATAAGAGTTTTCAATTAAAACAATGAATATTCAACTGAAATAGTTGAATTTTCAGACAAAAAAATTAATTTTTATTAAAAAAGATAAATTGTCAACCAAAACTTAAATAATTATATTTCAAGTTAAAGAAATTAATGTTTAACCAAACAAACGAAGTGATGAATTTTCAAATAAAATTCTAAATATTTAACTGAAATAGCTGAATTTTAAACCAGACAGATGCATTTTTTTACTGCAATGATGAATCTTTAACTAGAATAATTGAATTTTGGACCAAGAAGATGAATTTCTACCAAAAGACGAATTTCCAACTAAAAAAGATAATTTTTCTACCAAAAATTGAATAAATGAATTCATAGGCAAAAAAAAGAAAGTTAAGAAAAAAATAGATGAATTTTCAACTAAAATTATGGAATATTCAACTGGAATAATAGTTACATTTTTATTAAAAAAAAATAATTACCTAAAATATTTTAAGTAATTTATTTAATAAATTACATTTTTTTATACAAAATTATAGACAATGAAATGAGTAATTGGATGAAAAAACTTCACTTCATTGGCGAATTTGTTGATGACAGCTCTCTTAGCTCGCGGAAATTGTTACAAAACATTTATTTAATTTTTTTTCATGAACATATTGCTTAAAATGTGTTTTGCTTTGAAAAAAAGTAAATAAACGTTTTCGAATAATTCCCGCGAGACGAAAGTGCTGCCATCAAATTGCCACTTCATAACCTCAAAATCCTAATACCGATTGTTCCTATTGGGAACGATTGAAACTTTGCAACACTGAATCTTTTCTAATCGTGCACACACGATTAAGAAACACGATTAGAAACAATTCAAATTTCTTTCTATCATTCTGAATTGTTTTCAATTAATTATTTCTAGAAGGGTAAACAGTTCGCTTTTTCCGAAAATTGTACGCATAATAAATAACAATATCTTTTGTGTTTGCTTTACCGACATATTCTGTAAATCGCGAAGTTACCAACCCGACTTTGCAAGCGTTTGGTTTGTGAATGCGCCTTTATGTTGTTCTTTTCAAGTGCGCTCTAAACGAACCCTTTTGGGTCTCTGCAGGTATCTATTGGAGCTCAAGTTCGAAAGGATACCAACTTTTATTTGAGCCGCAACATTAGTGAACCCCCAGTTTTTTCTGTGAACTATTTCATTTCTGGTAGAAAATTAATCTTTTTTAGCGGAAAATTCAACTGTTTTTGATTCAAAATGAAAATATTTGTTGTTTATCAACTTTTTTTATTTAAAATTAAAAATATTTTTCGGTGGAAATATCAACTATTACATTTTTTGTTGAAAATTCATCCTTCTTTACTAAAAATTTTACTACTTGGTTGAAATTTGAACTAATTTGTTAAAAATTCATTTTTTGGTTGAAGAGGTTCATCATTTTAGTTGAAAATTTATCTCTTTTTTTTAAAAATGCATGTATTTTTTGGTACAGAATTAATGTTCTTGGCGGAAAATTCTTTTTTTTTAATTAAACTATATTTGCTATTTACCTAGATAAAAGTTGAACTGCTTTGTTAAAAATTTATTCTGTTTGGTTGAAAATTCAACTATTTTGTTAAAAATTCGTTTTTTGTTGTTGAAAATTATTCTATTTGGTTGAAGATTTAAAAATGTAATTTTGACTGATTTGTCAGTCGTCGAATCCGCATTATTTGAATCAATCAAAATTGACTTCGAATCAGGCACATTTGACTGCTTCAAATTTAGAGTGCATTTAGTTTGAAACCCAAATTATGTGTCCAAATTTTGGGTTCTTACAAGATGAGATTGTAAAAACTGCCCTTAAGCCTAAAATAATGAGGGAACATCTTTTGCCTATTTTTTTTTTAATTTCACACCCGGTGTCAGAGAAGGTTCTCAAGGAGTGCGTCTCGACTCATTCTTCGGAAGCCATATTGAAACCTGAGACGCTAAGCTTGGTGTGAATATTATGATGGCAATGGTATTGAGATGCCAAGGTGGAACAATATGAGAAGTGTTGATTGCCCGAAAACAAGATCTTTTTTACTTTTAATCGGGACTTGGAATTTGTTCCACTTTGTCCTTGTGTTTTTGTTTGCTGGTCCAGAATTGTTAGAGGCACGGGACATCCGAGGACATTGTCCTGTGCTTTCATTTCACTTTTTTGAACCGGATTGCTGAATTGCGATATTCTCAGAAATCAATTTTGTGCAATAAAGGACATTCCCGATTCTTCAAACTCTACAAAGGTGTAAAATGTAGGAGAATTATTGTCCATAATCTTATGCAAACTTGATGATTGTGTCAATAATAGAAATTCAATACACCTTTAATTTTATTTTGATCTACAAAATGTTTGTTAGGATGATCAAAAGTTAAGAATCAGTTTTTGATAAAAAAAAATATAATTAAAAGAATGTCTTAGAACAAACTTTTATCAAAATATACTAGAAAGAAACAAAACAATTTCGTCTGAAAACGGAGATTATAATAATAATCATATAGTATAACAATAATCTCACTCAAAATAAAAGCCCTAGACTTTTATTTTGAGTCACAATTTCATTCTTATATTATTATTGCAAGCCTTTTTTCAGAGGGAATTATTTTATTTCTGTTTAGCACATTTCAATAAAAGCTTCTTTTTAACAATTTTCAAAATTATATACTTTTTTCTGTTTGTCAGTGTTTGGCAAACGTTTGTTCCTTGCGAACGTATCTCGTAATTTCGAGCAGTTTAATTCTTCGATTCAAATTCGGTCTAGAGATTGGCGAGGGGGGGGGGGGGGAATAAAATTTGAACTTTACTCTCTAAGACTTTTTCATAGATACCCATATTGTTGGGGTTTTTTAACAGCACGAAAAATCCGAACAATGGTTTTACGAAGAAAGGGGGGGGGGGAGTCAAATTAAATTTTATGGAATATTGTATTGTCATCGAAAATATGTATGTATGCACAGATTCAAGTCGACTGAATATGTGGAAGTGTGTTATCATTGCAATACAAAATTTGACATTTATATACACATGTATATTTTAAAAATTAAATCTACCAATAATTCGTTTCAAGAAGAAAACCCATAGAAAACTTAATGCGGTTTGAGAAAAATTTGTGCTTTTTAATAGTCTTGCGTGTTTAAATCAAAACTTGAAATTATCTGATAAATTATTGAAAATATTATCCATGTTTGATGTCAATGTTTTTCGCTGAAAATCAGTATTTAAAAAAATAAACTTTAATATAAAATTATAAAGTTTTGAAGAAGAGTTGAAGTTTCTAAAAATTTAGGTTGTTTTTTAACAGAAGTTAGCATATTCAAACAAAAATCCTCATCAAGATTCCCAATTTTCAACAATTTGAAGTTATGTTAGTGTTTTCTACCGGAAATGTGTATTTTTAATACCAAATTATCAGGTTTCAATTATTAAATATTTTTCAACAAGGTTTAAAATCTTTCAACAATTTTGGATTATGTTAGTGTTTTTCTTTGGAAATTGGAATTTTTAATTAAAAAAAAAGTATATTTCAAAGAAGATTTACAACTTTTTAGCAATTTTAGGCTATGTTGGCATTTCTACTGGAAGTCGTTTTTTTATAATAGTAAAAAAAAATAATGATATTGCTAAGAAGATTTACAGATAAGAACAATTTTTTTTGGTATGGCAATTTTTTTTTTTTAGAAAATTGGTATATTTGATTGAAAAATTGTCATATTTTTTAGATTGTCGTGACTAATTTTCATTCAGTGTCATTAAAATAAAAATTTTTGCTTTTATTGCCCTTTGTACCAGAAGTCGGTAGTTTTGCTGAAAAATCATTTGATATTTTAAAAAAATACTAATTTTTGAACAATTGTTATGTTAACATTTTTTACCGGAAATCGGTTATTTAAAAAAAAGAAATTAGGTAAAAAGAGGATTTACAATCTTGAACAATTTTTTGTTATGGTAATTATTTTCGTCTAAAATTTCTATTGTTAATAAAAAATCATCATATTCCATACAATGTTTTTAATATCTGAACAATAATAGAGTACGTTAGTGTTTTTTTACCAGAAATTTGTTATTTCAAACAAAAATCATTTAACTTTAGAAATTCGACTTACAATTCTAAAAAACTTTAGGTTAAGTCAGTTGTTGTTCACAGGAAATTTGTATTTTTGAACGAAAATCTTAAATTTTAAATGTTAAAGTTAAGTTATCAGTTTTCATCAACTATCGGAAATATTATCGTTGCTTTTCTTTTTTCTCTCTTAGATAATATATACTATGTAATAACAACATTTTGTATCAATATTAATTTTATATATTTTAAATTAGAAATGGCGCGAAACCAGAAAAATAATGATCGGACGCGTAATACGTGTGTTTGTTTTCCAGCAAAAGTATTTTAAAAAGGATATACCTATAAGGCGTGAAAATTTCCATTTGGAGTTTTCAAAATTGAATGATTGCAAAATGTAAAACATTCAGTTTTCACCATTTTTGGTACGTTCCTACAATGTTTACATCCTCCAAACAAAAAAAATTTGCTATCTCATTCAAGTACACCCCTGAACGGGTGTATATCCCTCATTGCTCTACAGAAGTACCCCTCAACATGAATTACAAAAAAGGTACATGCAAAAAAAAAGATCCGTAAAATTAACAACACGTTTGGTACAAATGTGGGCAATATGACTTTTTAGTCTAAGATTTTTAAAGATGTTTGGTTAAATCTACTGATTTTCTGTAAATTCCATTCAATTCCCAGTAAAATCTACAAATGCATAGAAAAATCCCAGTTCAGTAGATTTTACTGGAAGTTACGAGAAATGTAAAGATAATCAATTATTTAAACTAAACTTCTTGTAAAATCTACTACTATGAAGTGATATTGTCCATATTTGTACCGATTGTGTTTTAAATGTTTAGGATAAGTTTTCCGCGTGTAATTACCAAGAAGAAAGAAGCAAAAACACCTAAGAACTTTCAAAGTATCCCTGCAAATCTTCCACTTACATCCTAATGTTGGCTCAGATCCAAATTACCAGAAAATAAACGACTCTAAACTTCGCTGCTCTGATGATGCAGCACTCTGAGGTTGTTTTATAACGAATCATCAGACTTACCCTTGGAGCCGAGAAATGGAAGGGGTAGGAGTTGGCGTCTCTGGTAAATTCTGGAATAAATTCACCGACTGAACCAGGGAGAGGCGTCACGCCTGTACTTTCTGTTCAGTAGTTGGCTTTGAGCTTAATATACAGGGTTGCCAACAACTATAACCGACACATTCAGAGCGGAACCACCGGTAGAAACGTTCCACCCCTTTCAGTCTGGGCAGTGCCGAAGGCATAAGTCAGGAATTCCTGGCACGCAGTATATTGCGCGGGGGTGCGGTGGTTATAAGCTATAGTCCCTGGCATGGCATGCACAGCCATTTACTTCATTATGTCATTAAGCTTAATGGCCCTGGCCCTAACACGACTCTAGGCTATAGCCACTTCTACAGTTCGTCCCCATTAACTCCCACCCCCACCTCTCCCAACCACCCACACCCTCTTTGTCTTTTCCTCTTGCTTTAACCCTGTCTATTCCTCTATGTGTCTGTCTTTGTCTTCTTCAACCCTTCCACGTTGACTGCCAGAATAACCCTTGCCCACCCTCACTAGCGGACAGGACAATGAGCATCGACTTTACGCGATGACCGTCAAAATTGCTGGCAACAGTCCGGCATTCGACTACTGAATAAAGGGGTTCTTCGTTGTATTGTTTAAGATGGGTATTATTATTGTCGAGTTGTAATGGAAATGTGATGGAATTGTACATTAGAAGATATATATTTCAAGATGTTGAAGGTTGAAGGGAATTTCAAGATTGAGATGATAAGTAGTTTTGATATAAGCAAATTGGGTGAGATTTTTTTGGGGATAGTCGAGGACTGGGATTTGACAACTCTTCTGAGCGTAGACCAGGTTTGAAGATTTCAAAATTTGAAAGATTTCAAGATAGTTTAAAGGGTTTCAAAGCTTTGCAGAGATTTCAAAGTAGGTAATTGGATTTTAAGGAACAAGCAATACCAATTTTAAAGCCACAAAAATATAGTCAACAGTATGTGGAGTCGGTGTTGTTTTGAGTTTCAACAACAATGAGACACCAGAGAATGAGAATACAGCTACGTTCATGCATTACAGTTTTACATTTGAAGAATTCTCACTGAAAAAAAATTATTTTGAGAACATAACAAATGAGCTGCAACAAAAATGGTCCCACTCTTTTTTGATCAATCAACAATATTTTTTAAGCAACGTAACAAGAATTTTGAAGCAACCAAAAACAGTGATTTCAAAGAATCTGGAAGGATTTCAAAGAGTCACAATGAATTTAAATAAATTTTTAAGGTATCTTAAGGGTTACAAGGAATTACAAAGGAATTTTATGAAAATTCAAGAGATTTAATGGAATAGATCGCACAGGATTTAATAATATATTTTCTTAATATATTTTGCTAGAATACAAAGAATCCTAAGAGATTTAAAAAATTCATAATCAATTTCAAAGAATGACAAGGGATTTCAAAAAAATTAAAAAATTGTAATGGAATTTCAACCATAGTATTCATATACAGTATTTTTTTGATCAATGAAATGCCAATTTTACAGAAGAAAAAGAATGATGAAATATTTCAAGGGATTTTAAAATAATTTGCTAGATATTAAAGTTTGGAATTTTTAAAGAGTTTCTGAACAAATTCAAAAGATTTCAAGGGATTTCTAGGGACTGAATAATATTTTCTAAACAATTTGAAACTAATTTCGATCTAAGAAAAATGAATGATTTCAAATGTGAAAGGATTTCATGAAATTTCAAAAGATTTCATGGAATTTCACCGATTTCACAGGATTTTAACGATTTTAAGAAAAAAAGAACCAAAAAGAATTCAACGGGTTCAATCATATTTTTTACACAATGCAACACCAATTTTGAAGGAAACAAAAATCTTGAAATAATGAATAAAATAATAACAATAAAATAAATTTCAGAGGAATCTGAAAGATTTTTAGAGTTCCAAAAATAATTCAGAACCTACATGAAGTGATTTTAAAATGTTACACAAATTTAAGAGGATTTTACGCGTGAGAGGTGGGGATATAATAGTTTTTAATAGTGGTTCACTACTTTAAAGATAATCTTATTTGTGGAACGTGCCTAAAATCTTTCTTTTGCAAAAGCCTTATTAAGTTATGATTAGGCTTAATTTGAATCCAGTTTCGGGATCTGTATTACATTTTCAAGATAGCCTTATAGGCTTGAAAATGCCTGCTAGAGTGAACATTCTATATTTTTATGAAACCTAAAATGGTTTATGAAGCAAAATGTGTAAATTTAATAGAATTATTTTTGTAATTATAATTATCTACTTTAATTCAAGATTAAGCATGAAAGAACTGTATGAAGAATATTTATTCAATACACATTTTCAGTTAATTGGAAGAGCTAGAATTACAAAGTTTTTCTACCCTTTCTGGCTTATATAAAAGTTTATTATTTCATACTAAATGTCTTTTACAAGGCAAATCATATTTATATCAACTTTATTGCAGCTTAATACAATAGATAAAATTACCTAAAGCAGCCAAGAAGTTTTGTTAAAACACACTCAAAAAATTTGATATCACTACTCGATTAATAAGTTTATCTTAATGTAATTCCAATAAGTATCATGATATATCATCAATAGAAAAATAGGCGATAGAAGTCAAGCTATGATTTTCCAAAACTCCTGAAGAGCAAATATTTATTTGGAACCGCATCATGCAATCAAAGTCAAATTTTATCTCAGATTGACGTCCAACCCATTATTCTTTTTTCTAATCCATCTCTGTACTCTCACCGAATTTTTTTTCGGAAGAACCTTATTTTTTGCAAGTTTTCTGAAGTGTTCTAGAAGCGTGTTTGATGGTTTTCAGAGGACCAATTTGAAGCAGTTCTTTTCGGCTTGTGGTCGATCTTTACGTACAGACTATATGCAAACACGTGTAACGTTTCAGGAAGGTGTTGACCGTCGGGTGTTTGTGGAGTAACCTAATATTTCTGAACTGGCACCACATATTCTGCTCGTTGGCGCCAGACACAGTTACGTTCACACATGTCGAACTAAATTTAGTTTTCAAAGACCGACTTTCGTCGCATATTGAATGTAGAGTGCATTATGGGATTTTTTTGCTTCCCTTCGCTCATCCGACACGTTTTTTCAGCGAGTTCACACTTCATAGTGCTGAAAGCTAAACTAATTCTATTTTCCTCAGACGACAATCAGACTTCCCAGATTAATTCTTAACAACGTAGAATAATTTGTAGATCTTGAAAAATTGTGCACACGTTCAAGAATAATATAAATCTTGAGAAGATAATATGTAAATAATTCAGTACAAAAAAGTTGGCTAGAGTTAGTTCACTAGAGTTAGTTGAAACATTATGTTCAATGTTGTAAGAAAGATCAATAGCCAAAATGTTAGCAATATCAATTTTCGCCATGCACATTTTGAGTCATTAAAGAAATTGTTTCAATTGCAACAAAATGTTCCACAAAATACTATGCTGTGACGGTCTAAATAAAAAGTCACTTTAATTGAGATAATCCTGACGCAGATTCGTAGATCTCGTCAGTTAGTTTATTATAATGATACACTAGTTGACGCCGTAGCAGTCAGACAAGGAATGATGCTTTTGGGACCGAGGCTCTGCCGGATCGGTCCCACGATGAAAGAGTACATTCAACTGCCCTTATCAGTTTGAAGGGAGGGAGTGATATCTATCTATTCTTAGCCTACGAAACTACTCTATTTTAGAAGAGTGCATTTATAAAGCTAGAATATTTTTACTTATTCGTTCTAGCTTTACACCTCCCCTGTTAGAGTGAATTTCTCCCGAAATTCTTTGTACTTACATAGATTACTTCCTTCTAAACTTAATAGGTTTATTATCTAACTTACTCTCTAAATCGATAGTAGGCCCGCTCGCTGGCACATAGGTGACAACTTGTGGTACTATTACGTTGTTTATCTTATTGGTGGTACAACAAAAATTAATACAGAGGTTAGGAAGACATTTCCGAATTAATTCGCAAACTCCGCATTTATAAAGCGCAAATACTGAAATAAGGATTAACGAAGTGTAGCCTAAATAATAATGACACCCTGCTCGTTTTGTAAAATGTAAAATACAGTTTGATCAATAATAATTACATTTATCTGACACATTTTATTGTTTATAATTTTAACGCTGTTTTTTATCAATTGTGTTTCACAGGATTTAGTTTCTGCTAGGAGATAGCTAGGGTTCTTTCTTTTACAAATTTTGGCAATGCCTAGTAATTTACAGTAACTAAGATCACTTTCTGACGTAGGGATATAAAGAGTTTTTTGGTCGTTGATCAATACATAATTTTCATTTGGGATTACGGTGATGAAAGTATCCCCTTTTCGTAATGGTATCGGAATTAAGTGATTTATTTTATAGATTTCTTTTTCTAAAATCGGCATTTGAATTGAGTAGACAAATTTATTATTTATCAATACAACAGTTATTTCGGCAGATGTGATCGAAAGAAGTGATAGCAGTATCCAAGTGAAATGCATTCTAAAAAACATAAAATGAACCGATCAATCTATTGGTAGAAGGGCTTCAACCTATTAGCGTGTACAGTGTAATGCTGATTATTGTATAGAATTTCATAATCAGAGGAACGAACGCGTTTGCATATGGTGTAGGGTCCGAGCCATTCACTTGCTAATTTTGTTTCTTTGCTATCATTATGCAATAATACTAAATCTCCTGGTTCGAAAAGAGGATTACTAATAATTATTTTTGCATCCTGCTGCCTTTTTAATCGTTCCTGTGTTTTTTGAATGGCAGTTCTTCCTTTTTCCAAATATTCCTCATGTCTCTTTCGCCAAATGTCTAACAATTCTTGATGGGTTAACGACGTGGTTGTTGCTAAGGCTGAAGGTAAATTGGCTTTTCTTCCAAATGTCATTTCAAACGGCGTTAAACCTGTACTCTCGTGGACTGCAGTATTAAATGCTAAGCATATCAGGTTCAAGTTTTGGTCCCATTCCGTCTCATTATCGGCCATGTATGTTTTTAGCAAATCTTTAATTGTTCCGTGAGTTCTCTCGAGGGCTCCATTGCTTTGTGGATGGAAAGCAGTTGTTTTGATGTGCTTGATTCTAAAAAGGTTTTCAAATTTTTGAACCAATTCCGATACAAAGTTAGCGCCCTGGTCAGTTAAGATATGCTTTGGAGAAGAAAATATGTAAATGTAATGATCTAGCAGGTTTGTTAGTATGCTTTCGCTTGTCGTTTCCGATAGTGCAATAAGAATTATATATTTCGTGAGCACATCTTGAATGGATAAAATATATTTGTTTCCACTCGTTGTTTCCGGTAATGGGCCAACTATGTCCATCGCGATCTTCTCATTCGGCTGCGTCGGCATTTCCGGAATGACTGCTTCAACCTTGGGACGAATTCGTGTCAGTTTTTCGCGTTGGCATACTTGACATTTCTTAACGAAGTCGATTACATCTTTCTCCATATTTTCCCACGATGTTTGTTCGCGTAGTCTCTTGATTGTTTTATTTTCGCCAAAGTGGCCAGTGGCCACGTTGCCGTGTGCCTCCCTCAACAGATTTTGTTTCTCTTCTTCACTTAATTTTTTGTCAGGTCGTTCACACAGGAAAAATGTGTGTTCTGTGAATTTTGTCTGTAGTAGAAAATTCAACATATCTCCGATGCGTACACGTTCCGTAATTTTTATTAAGGGATCTTCCATGTGAAATTTAAGTATGCTCCAATTTTTGTTTCTGGTGAAATCTTTAATTTTGATGTAGAGGAGTTTGACCCATTTTTCTTCATCATAGTCTGGTAACTGGATTCTTAGCAAAGAGAAAATATTTTGTTTGCTAATTTTAATCCAATTCTTTCCAGTGGCAACAGGTTTTATTTTCAATTTACCAGGCAGGCGGTTCCTTTTCCAGATTGCGTAATCGTTTTGAATTTCCTTTTCATCTGTCGGTTCATGATTTCGCAATCTTTCAGAAATTGGTTGGTTACCTTCGCCTGATGATGATGGTGTATTAATCTCATCGACTTCTTGGGAGTCATTTACTTGATTAATTTGGGCATTCTCTCCCAATTATTCTGAGAGATTTTGATCTTGAATAGGATGCATTCTTGAAAGCGCATCAGCTGCTGTGTTTTCCTTCCCTTTTTTATACACGATCTTGTATGTGTATGCTTCCATCTGAAATCTCCACCTCATTAACCTGGAAGAAGGGTCTTTTACGTTAAAAAGCCACGTCAAAGCTTGATGGTCCGTTTGTATTATGAATTGACGTCCAAGAAGATATTGTCGAAGCCGCTTAACTGCCCATACGATTGCTAATGTTTCTTTTTCGGTAGTGGTGAAGTTGAGCTCGGGTTCGTTCAAAGTTCTTGAGATGTAGCAAACTGGGTGTCCCTGCTGAGATAAAATTGCCCCCAGTCCAACATTACTTGCATCGGTGGTCAGAGTAAATGTGTCCTTGAAGTCAGGATATCTTAATACTGGTGCAGAGCAAAGAGCATCTTTCAACATCTTGAAACTTGTTTCGCAAGATGGCGTCCAATTGAAGGGTTGATTTTTCTTCGTCAGTGCTGTCAATGGTTTAGCTATCGTAGAGAAGTTTTTTATAAATTTTCTGTAATATCCAGCTAGTCCCAAGAAAGACATGACTTCTTTTTGTTTTTCGGGTCTTTTGAAATTTTGGACAGCAGATAATTTATATGGGTTTGGTTTCACTCCGTTTTCCGTGATCACGTGCCCCAGGTATTCCAGTTCCGGTCGGAGAAACTCACACTTGTCTGGTTGAAGTTTGAGTCCAGTAGCCCGTAAACGTTCAAATAAGATAACGAGATTTTCGTTGTGTTCTTGGAGTGTGCTTCCAAAGACAACAATGTCGTCCAGATAAGCGAAGCATATTTTTCCTACCAGTCCCCTTAATGCTGTGTCCATCATTCTTTGAAATGTGGCTGGAGCATTTTTGAGCCCGAACGGCATGCGGTTATAATGAAAATGTCCTTCTGGTGTAGAAAATGCGGTATATTTTTTTGATTCCTCGTTCATGGGAATTTGGTGAAATCCTGAGCTCAAATCAAAGGCTGAAAAGAATTTTGCTTTTCCAAGGTGGTCCAAAATCTCGTCGATTACAGGAAGTGGGTAGGCATCTTGATCCGTTTTTTCGTTCAACTTCCTAAAATCAATTACAAGCCTCCATTTAGGTTTTCCTGACGCGTCGCGTTTTTTCGGGACTACCCAAAGTGGTGAATTGAATGGTGAGTCCGAGGCTTCTATTATTTTTTTGGTTAACATTTCATTTACTTGATTTGAAATTTCTTCTTTGTGGCACTCCGGATGTCGCGGTTGACGTATATTAATATTCGCTTCGTCTTTCACGATGATTTTATGTGACGCGAGACTTGTGCAGGGTAGTGGATCTCCTTGTAGTGAGAAAATGTCGTGATAAGAGATAGCTATTTTTTGAATCTGTGTTCTGTGGGCATCTTCGATGTGTTCGAGCCTCAAATTTCCCTTCAATAATTTCAATCTAGCGTTTAATTCCTTCTGCGTAATGTAAGTTACACGCTCCTCTCGTTCTGGGCCAACATTGATAAACTTATAATTTATCTCTTCGTCACTCAATCTCAGGTCTGTTTCGGTTTCGTTACTAATGGGAATCATAACTTGTGAGTCAACAATACGGTAAATAGAATTTGGAATGTAGGGATTATCTTCTATGAGAATGTGCCCCTGCTGTTTGTTTGTTTTCACGGTTATCATTTTTATGGTGTTTTTTGGAATAAGGATACCGTCGTACTCCAAGGGATAGACCTTATCATCAAGCTGGAGGGAGCTGTTTGACAAGTTGAACTGATAAGAGTACAGGAATGGTGTTCCGATGATGCCTTCCTCGGGTATGGGAAAATTTGCTGGTACAATTACAAAAAGATGTTCTTTCCCTTGAAACTTAAACTTGGTGACTTCGTTTGTCCGGTGCTTATCATTTCCCATTGAAAACTCTTTGTTCATTGAAATTTTCTGGTGGTATTTGTTAATGCAATTTTCTTTTATTAGATTTATCGATGCGCCACTATCGACTAATAATTTTACAGGTTTAGTTGCTCCGTGTAATTGTCCTCTGATAGAATATAATCTTCCAGATATTGCTGATACTCTGTCTCCGTCTCCATTTCCTCGATATCTTCTTCCGTTTCTTGTTGGAGATAGTTCACGCGATTTGGAGGTCGACCTCCCGAGGCTTTCGTATGAAAATTTTTCTGTTTGGAGAAACATTGATTTTCGGTGTGTCCAGGTTTTTTGCAGTGACTGCAAAATAACTGGATTCTCTGCTGCAAAGGTATGCTGTGATTTGGAGGATTGTTTAATGAAGGGTATTTTTGTTTACTGAGTTGGGAGTTTAAGGTTTGAAAAGGAGATTTATTGAGGGTTGTGCGAATAGGTAGTTGGGGTTTAATCGTGTTTTTGGATAAGCGAATTTTACTTCTTTCAGCTAGCCAGACTTCTGATTGGATTGCCATTTGTTGTGCTTCTCTAACATCGCTCGGAGTTTTGCTTGAAACTCGGTCTGAAAGTTCTTCTCGTAAATTCATGATGTATTTTTCGAGAACTGTTTGCTCTTCATTTTTTATGCAAATTTCTCGTTCGTGTGTTAGAGGATTTTTCGATTGTACAGCATACAAAAGTTCGTGCATTCTTTGGTTGAATCTTACGTTAAAATTCTGCGTACTTTCCCCAGCTTCTTGGATTACTTGTGATAGTTTGGTACGATGCGTTTCTAGTGATCCGGTAGTTCCAAAGTTAGTTCTAAGAGCTTTAAAAAGATCATCATAATCTTCGATTGATAAAAAACGAATAGATTTTTCAGCTTCTCCTTCGATTTTTTCTGCAATGATCCAGTCTAATAAAACTCCTGGATTTGAACACTGCGATTTAATTCTTTTCACTAGAGTGATGAAAGGTTCAACTCCCATATCGTCTTTTCCGTTGAATTTTTTTATTAATTTCACCGCGTCTCTCGCAGGGATACTTTCGCTTGTGGTGAAAATTCTTTCATTTGACCTTTGTGAGAGCCTGTCTCTTATAAGGATGGCTTCATTTGGGGTTGTTACTCTTTCGTTTGACAACCTTAGTAGAAGCCTAGGGTCAATTTGTTCTCTCTCTAAGGACTGTGCTGTTTCTACAAATAAAGTGTCGTTGTTACCTGCTCTATATTCTTCATCGTTCTCCCTTTCGCTCCCGTCCGAAGTCACTAAATCAAAATTTTTTGCTATAGAACGAATCTCTTCCTTACGAGTATTTATTGCAAGTTCCATGTTGGACATCCGATCTGATAATTTTTGTAGCATGCCAATTATATCAGCATTATTAAATACAAGGGGAATATCTTCCGTCTGTGCAGGTGCGTTTTTCTGGATTCCGTCTGCCATGGTTTTCTTCTTAATAGTGTGTGTATGTGTTTAATAGTGTACCTAATTCTTTGGGTTCCCTATTTATGTTAGCGGATGTCGGGTGGTGTGTCGCGCCGCGTTATCTTGTATCTATATCGTTCGCTACAATGATATACTCGCGTACGCGTATAGTCCGTGGCGAAGTCAGCCCTCTAGCCAGTGACTATTTTCTAATTTAAATTCACTATTTGAAGCGAAAGTGCTACAACTTTGGCCAAATATTCTGAATGAATCGATGAACCTTTTTTAACGAAAGGTCTAGTCTCGCGTAGTCGACTAGCCTTACGAGGTTTTGGAGAGTCGTGACAGAACACTCCTTTTTATTTAAAAATTTTTCCTCTTCTTTTTACTCACTTGAGGTTCCCAGTGAAGGTAGTTCGTGGCTGCTTCAGTGGTTTTACTCGTTCTGGTCAGCCGTGGGTTTCAGAGTCCGTGAATTCTGCAATTCCAACGGTGCCAACTTGGTTGGGTGACGTCTCGCCTTTTAGTCAAATTTTTAAAGACAAGGAATCACTGTGAGCCTACTTAGTTCAGCCCAGTACGTGTTTTCCTGATTTTAATTCCGTAGAAAGGTTCTTATTGATACTTTGTGAGAATGACGTATCAATCAAAAGTATCCTGGCATGGATCGCCAATTTATGTGACGGTCTAAATAAAAAGTCACTTTAATTGAGATAATCCTGACGCAGATTCGTAGATCTCGTCAGTTAGTTTATTATAATGATACACTAGTTGACGCCGTAGCAGTCAGACAAGGAATGATGCTTTTGGGACCGAGGCTCTGCCGGATCGGTCCCACGATGAAAGAGTACATTCAACTGCCCTTATCAGTTTGAAGGGAGGGAGTGATATCTATCTATTCTTAGCCTACGAAACTACTCTATTTTAGAAGAGTGCATTTATAAAGCTAGAATATTTTTACTTATTCGTTCTAGCTTTACAATGCAGAAGAATCATTAAAAATGTTATTTAATCCCAGTCGTGAGTACCATTTTTCAATACGAATTCTACTGGATGATAAATGCTAAATTGTAGCCTACAGCTTTCAAACATGCGGATTTTCCGATAAAAATAGTTCACCCCAGAAGGGTAAAATATGAAAAGGAATGAGGAGGGTAAATGTGAACCCGAGCCTCCCCTGGTTGTATATTTCGGGGTTTCAGAATCATGCACTCGATGAATTCGCGACGAATCTTCAGGAAGATTCGAGCCACTCGCTCTTTTTCACCATTCGGTTCATCCTCTGTTATTCGGTTCTTTCTCGATCAGGGTCCCGCTGGATCTTCCTCGGTTGCGACTTGAATGGTGCAGCCGGTGAAAAATCGCGAGGTTGAAGAGGTGTGAATCTCGAGCCTTCAAAAGATGACAATACCCATAGTGGTTTCGCACAATAAGCCCTAAACCCACAATGTAAGAATCCTTTGGCCTCTCGCATCTCTATCTCTCTTTTTCACCCAGGCCTACTCGTATGTGCCGTAGCAGAGATGAAGAGTCGAGGAGTCCTCGAATAGGACACCTCTACACGATACGAGTACACCTATAATCGCCTCTTTATTATGGTATTTTCACCGGGTATCGCTTTAAGACCCGTCAAAAGGAGGGAAAGATGAGATTCGAAAAATTTCTGCAGGGACGTACCACCACGCCTCCAGATGTCAAAATATTTCCAGTCGCGATCTTGTCGGGGTTCAACCCCCTTCTTTTTGTGGCAGTCAAAGGGGTTCCAAATTTCTGCATAGTGAGTGCAACGTTATGTGTATGGCAATACAATCCACCAATACATACACAGTGGTGGATATATGCATATGTGCGAATACGCATTGTTCATTGTGTTCCGGTACAGGATATGGCGTCCTGGCATCGAGGACCTTTTGTTGAGACCAGCTGAGCCAAAATGGCCACCAACGAGTGACGTCATATGATCTTTTGCGTACCTAATACCTATAGCCATGCCTATAGTCATGCCTATAGCTATACCTCTCGCGGGAGGATCGATTCTGTCCGTCCTACTGGTATCCAGGGGGAAAGGGTGGAAGAGGGGAATAAATAAAAACAGAGTAAGTCGTAGGATCCTATCCCACTGCCACTAGTGCTTCCGATTGGTCGATTCCAGCGGCTGGGCGTTTAATAGCAGTATAGTAATTTACCTCTCTTCTTTAGAGATTATAGATATAGTACTGTTTGTGAGTCATGTTTAGCGTTGACCATTTGCCAAGCGGAAGAAGTATACATGTCAATATTATAGAAAGTGTTTCGAATTGCGGCTGAAACTGATGGAAGGGCGAAAATTTAAGTAGATATGGACAGGTTTAATTTTATGGGAAGAAGAATGTTTTGTTAAATTGATGATGGATCATAAATAGTAAATCTGGTGGTTCTAATTTGTTGCTAATAGAACCAGAACGCAGTTCAAGGATGATACATTTTCAAAAGATATTTCTAATATTTTCAGTCTCTTAATATGAATTTGATAAACTTGATTACATTTAATAACATTTAAGTAATTGTTAGTAGAAAAAATTACCAAATAAACAATGGAAATGATCCATTTATCTCTTCTTCGGATATAAGTTCAAAATAATAGGAAATTAGGAAATCAATTCAAAGTTGAACAGCAGATTTAGAACAATTAATATCCAAGATACAAAGATTAGAAAATAAAGCCGTAGAAAAACGTTTTTTTCAACCAAAAAAATGTTTTCATGAAGCAACAAAAACTGCATTGAGTCAGCGAAACAAAATTTTGTTGCACGGATATTTTTATCATGTGATAAAGAGTTAGAATATATTAGTATTAGTTTAAGAGTGACAGCTGAAAAGCTGATACATGCAAGTCCATCCAGAACGACGGCCCCCATCCGAGTATAGCGAGTCAAGAGCTGCTTAACTTCGATGATCGAACGAGAAGCCTCAAGCAATTCCATTTGTTATATTCCGTCACTAAATATTATTGCAAAATGATTTATTTTCAATAGCATATAATTGAAATGCTTGAAACTATATATATTTTTCAGAAAAAAATACTAACTATTTAAGTAAATACCCAAAAAAATGACTATCTGGAAACACCTTCCACCTTTAAATAAATAAAGCCTACTAGAATTTTACATTTAAAACCATAATTATACTAGTTAGAAGATAATTAGGTCTTAAGTTAAAGTCCTGAAGTGAGCAATTTAATGAAACTCATATAAAAAATTATGTAAATTCAGAGATAGTTATTATTCAAATTAAACTTGCTTGTCATATTTTTGTTTCATAAAACCTTTATTTATTACGTTATTATTTGGAGTATTTTTAATAATGTAATGTTTACTTGACAAATGTTAATATGAAATAAAATTTTAAATATACTACAATGAAATAATTAAACATAATGAATATTGAACATGCAGATAAAAATTCAGAACATGAATTGCTTAGCCGAAAAGGACCTTAATTGAGTGTTTAAAGTACGTATGTATTTCTGAACGTATACAAATTTTAATAATATATGAAACATGTTTATTCTGCATAGGTACTATAATTAAATTAAATTTGAAGAAATATTATACAAAAGTAATACCTCAATGAAATATTTGTGCAAGAACATCAATCAATTATATTACTCTCAAAAATTAATATAATTCTCAGACAAATGTTTGTTTCAATAAAACAAGTTCTTTCTTTGATATTGGGTCAAACAAATATTTTATTGAATTTAAAAAATATTTGTTTAATTCAATAAAAATTCATTTGATTCAAATACACCATAGTTCAAATCAAACAAATTTTATTTGAATGAAACCAATTCTATCTTTGATATAAGGTCAAACAAATTTTTGTTTGATTAAAATAATTTTCTGAGTATAATATTAACAAAGTAGTATAATTTTTTCTTATATAAACAATACGCTCACTCTAAAGAAATTTTTTTGCGTTTTTCTACGTGCCCACTTGGACACACGTAACTGTTTAAGGATTCTTGTTCGATCACGGATGTTAAGCAGCGCTTGGCGCGGTTATAATCGGACGGGGGCCGTCGTACTAGATGGAAGGTAATTATCAGCTTTTCAGTTGACTTTGCCTTTGAATTGATACTAATATTACTAATAATAGAAGAACCAGGATGATATTCCGACCTATATAATTTTTTGTATGTATCAGATGCATTTATAATTTACTATTTTATAAATATACACTGAAAAAAATGTTCGGTTCGGACGAAAAACGATTTTGTTGCTGTCGATTCAACCAAATTTTAGTCCTCTTAATAAGGACATTTTTTCAAAATAATAAAATTTGTTTTGGTTCAACAAAAGATTTGATGAAAAAAGTGAAATTTTCTTGGGACAAAACAAATCAATAAAACATTTCTCTTAGTGTATAAAATACATGTATTTTATTGCATTCCTTGCATAATTGAATATTTAATTACAAAATCTATCGTATACTGAGAATTTAATACAAAAAAATTTAGTCTCCCAATTCCATTCCGCATACACGACAGAACCACGAGTCGAGTGAAAACAAACCGTTGCTCCAGGCAGTGACTATTACTAATTAAGGGCGGCTTTAGTACGCGTGTTAATTCTTAATTAATATCTTTGTTACCTCCTCCGCCATAGCCACTCGCAACTCTTACTTCCTCCCTGATTTCCCCTTTCCCCTCTGGCTCTTTTGCGCATGAGTATTTTTCTTTTCCCTCACTCAGAAAAATATTTGTCTTGAAATTAAAGAAATCGTTTCTCTATAATTTTTTCCATTCAATAAAAAAATTACATCAAAATGAAGAAAATCATTTTTAATTAAAGACAAATTTTTATTTAACAAAAGAACATTTCTTTGAAACACAAAAACTTTTTTTTTTGAATGAGTGCGTCAATGAATTTTTTTTTTCATTTGAAGAACTTTTCTTTGAATCAAAAAATCTTTTTTCTGTGTGCTCTTTGTCTTTCTTTCGTTCTTTCGTGCAAACCATTCTACGAAACTTTAACAAAAAATATCTACATATTAAGGGTGTCCTAATCTAGCCTGAAACAATTTTCAATGGAAAGAGCTTGCACATTCCGGTTTCTTTCCGACTTTTAATCATTTTTATGAAAATATTTTCAAAAATTGAAAAAAATTAGTTGCTTCAAAACAAGGCTTACCGATTTTTTTTCATTTTAGGCTTCAAATACTCAGGAGGAAACCCCAAATAGAAACAATGAAATCGGTATGTGCAGGCTTTTTCAGTTAAAGTTGATTCGGCTAGGCGGATCAAGAGCAACCTTTACATTTTTTGTTTAAATCTAAAAAAATCAGGAAAGTTTTCTTTCATCAAATAACATCAATACTCGTTTAAATTTATTTCCATCTTCTAATTTAGTAGAAGTACAGTGTAAAGAATTGAAAGGAAAAATTTCACAATTGAAGCCTCGGCAGAAAGAACGTTGGATCAACACAAGTTTTGTATGCATAGAGTTCTATAGAGTTATTATTTTTTCGAAATTGTTTTTCTATTCCGCCGAAGCGCGGCAATCTCCAAACCGTCAACAAAAATGTGAAAATTGAATTTGTAAAGAAATGTGAAAAAAATCAGAATGACAAGCAGAAAAGTATGAAAGGGCCAGAAAGGCTGAAAAGCCTAAATTAATAAAAAGGAAACAGAAGTGCTAATAGTAAAACGCTTTTATCCCTGTTCAAAATTTCTGAAGTAAGATTTGGAATAATACACTTTTAAAGTTGGAATTATTGTAAAAACTAAAATAAAAAAATAAACACAGTGCCTCCGATTCTCCTTTAAAATATGGAAAATGTGAACTAATTTATTTTTATTTCTGGATGACACATAGAAAATTAAGAACGAGAAAACTCTAAGTTTCAATTTTTCATCAGGTAATTTTCTTACAAACTCATTTTGCAGCTATTTTCGCTATCATGATCATTGTCAAAATTGATAAACAATTGAACTTTTTTTTCAGTTTTGACAACAATCATAACAGCGAATATATGCTAAACTTAAAATGAGTTTTTAAGAAAATGACCTAATACAAAATTAAAACCCTTATAGTTTTTTCCGTGTGTCATCCGGGAATAAAATCAAATAATTGCACATTTCCCATATTTTAAGCAATTCAAATTGCTTCCAAATTTCGTCTCGCTCAATAAGAACCAGTTATGGTTCAATTTTGTTTCAGTTTGGATGCCGTTTTTTTTTTGTTCAAAATGAAACTGGACCTTTTTCTGTGCAAATATTGCTTTGCTGAAAACTTCAAGTGTCAGAAAGATATAAACTATACGATTTACTTGTCGATAAAATTATCACAGGAGGATATTCATTTTAAAATTACTCTCGTGATTTCATTCTCAGAGAATTTAAAATCGTTTATAGGAGCAAGCTGTCTACATTCATTCTGTTCCTTAAGTACCAACCTCGTCGTCTGACCCGTCTAATGCGTTTCTTTTCATCGAAAAGATTTTTCAGTCGTTCATGGTGAAATCGATATCCTTCTTTCATGGGATGCAAGGGGAAATGAAATGATTGGATCAGACGTGAGACGCGCGTTCACCTCAAAGTACGCGCCTTGAAAATCGTGACAGATTTCATACTAAAAAAAAA
>CAKNYM010052222.1:267811-278674 GCA_932195095.1 Andricus curvator
CATTTAATATTTATTATTACGTTCCTGAAGAGGAGATGTCTTAGAATTTTTACAACTGTCTTGTATAAACTTTTGCAAATGTTTATTATATTAAATTTTATATAAATTGTAGAAAAAATTGAAACTTGCACTATTTTCTCAAATAATTGACAAAATGTCTTCTACTTGGCTTCTTTTGTAGAGAATTTTGATAACATTAATTCTATTTAAGGGGAAAAACTTCATTCTCATGTAATTAACATTAAAAGAACTTGAGCGAACATCGAAAAACTTGAATGGTACCATATACACTATTCTTACAATTTTTTAATGTATTTTCCTTTTTGGTTTGCAATTCTTTTCTCTTCAAAAGATTGTCAAGTATTTGAAATTTTCAAATCGCTTGAAAACAGAATAATTTTTAGAAAAATTGTTAAACATTTAACAATTAAAAGTTTTAAATGTTTGTATTGTTTACTTTCAGATTTGAAAGAATAAAATTCAACAGTTTTTAATTTAAAGAATTTAAAGTCATCAAAACTTGCAGTTTTTCATATATAAACCTCAAACAAGTAAACAACTATGATAAATTATGATTTATAGATGAATCAACTTCCAAAAAATTTGGAAAGAAGAAACTTTTTCTTTTCAATATTTTATGAATTAGAAGGATAATTTGTTATTTTTGACATTTTTATTAAATAGGTAGGAAGGAACTTTTTTTCAATTTTTTATCTTTGATCCGGACACAAATATCATTAAAAACGATCCAATCATATTGGAGGATGACACCATTTTTCCAAATTTTCAAAATCGAAAAAATCATCAGCAAAACAGTAATTTCTTGAAAAATGAAAATTCACGAAAGAAAATAGAAGTACCCAACATTTTTATTCTCGAAATCTTAAAACTCGAATTTTAAAATTCCCGAAATTTTCAGATAATTGCCAAATTTTTTAATTTTATATGGGGTATTTATTCTGATGTGCAACAATAAATCTCATTTTTTTGAAAATTTGAATATTCAGCAATTAACTATTTTGGGACTTGAAAAATTTGAAAATTTTACTTTTGGGAATATGAATTTTCGGGAATTAACTATTTTCGGGATTTTTGGTAGTTTTCTTTTCTTTCGGGAATTCAGAATTTTGGAAGATTTTATTTTTCGGGAAATGTCTGTTTCAGTCATTTTTTTTCGGTATTTTTCAACTTTGAAATTTTGACAAAATTATGTTATCTTGAATCGTTTAAATAAAGTTATTTATGGCTGATTCAAATATTTTTGAAATCTGAATATCGCGCTAATTATATAGGAATAATTTGGCAAGGGTTTGAAATTTATAATTGATTTCACAGTTCACGCTAAAATTATAAAGATAAAGGCATGATTAAAATTAAAACAAGTGGATTTAATAGCAGAATTTGCTATTAAATTAAAAGTACTGGAACATGATTAATTTTGAATTAAGAATATTATAAGACGTATGAATGGGTATAAATTTAAGTTATTTATATTTAAAAGTGGTACAAAATAGAAATAATTTCTAATTTTAACAATTAAAAATTGAACAACTTTGACGTCACAAAAATTCAATTCGGATTCATTCTTTATTGGAAAATTGAAAGTTTAGGCGCCTAAAGTTGGGAATTTTGAATTTTAAATTTAAATCAGTGAATAATTTGCAGTTCCACCATTTAATATCAAATCTTTTGTAATTAGAAGTATTAAAAAATAAATAATTTTAAATATAGTGAAAATGGGACACTTTTTTAACTCAAATCTCTAAAAGTTTAAAACCAGAAAAACTCCAACTGTCAAGCATTTAAATATAAACAATTTAATCATGAGTAAAATTGTGTATTATTCATTTAGGAAACAAAAATCAGACAAATGTTGTATTAAAATAAGAGGCTCACCTGGACTTGGATTGGAAAACGTGTTTTTCGACTGGGAGAAGCCTAGAAACAGAAAATGATGCAAAAATTATTGGACGAAAATTGAAATAGGTTGAAATTAAAAGAATAAAATGAAAAATCGTAACTTCACAATGACTAAAGTCTGTGAACACTAATTGTATAATAATACAGGATAAACCATAATATAACATTTCTACGCCAGAAATCTAATAATAACTATGAATTTTCATTAGCGTCGTAAAATCCATTAAAACTTTCCTCTGTACTAAATCAGCATTCAAAGTGAATTAATTTTCTGAACATGAGCATTTAGCACGAATTTTCCGGACGCAATTAGAAATTTAATTAATTCCTTAGTGGGACGCAATTTTGCATTTAAAGAGCACTAAAGCTTCACTTATTTTGTATTGGTCCATTTCTATATGGAAGTTTCATTTTGCTTTTAACAGCTCCCAACGTTAATATACGCTGATAATTAATTTAAAATATGCTCGCAATTGCTCTCACTCTCATTCTCTATACAGGGTGACCGAAAAACTTCATTTTTAAAATTCTCTGAATTTTAGCTGATTTTTCCCTGACCAATCCAAAAGGACGAATTTTCAGCAAATCATTTGAATTTTTGACCAAAAAAGAGGAATTTTTAACAAAATAGTTCAATTTTCAGCAAAATAGTTGAATTTTCAACAAAAGAGTTGAATTTTTAACAAAATCGTTGAACTTGCCACCTACAAAGATAAATTTTCAATCAAATGGTCAAATTTTCTTACAAAGAAGATTAAACTTCAACCAGAAAATGTTGCATTTTCAACCAAATAATTAAATTTTTCAACAGACAATTGAATTTTCAACAAAAGATATGAATTTCCGATCCAAAATGACACTTTTTCTATCAAAAAAGATAAATGTTTAATAAGCAGTTGAATTTTCGACCAAAAAAGTGACTTTTCAACAAAATACTTCAATTTTCAACAAAATAGTTAAATTTTCAACCAAGTAATTGAATTTTTAACCAAATACTTGAATTTTCTATATACAAAAATAAATTTTCAACCAAATAGTCGAAAAAAGTTAATTTTCAATAACGAAAGATGAAAATTTAACCAAAAAGTTGAATTTCCAAGCCAAAAAGACGAATTTTTCCGAAGACAGTATAATTTTCTGCACGAAAAGTTGAATTCTCTACGAAAAGGTGAATTTTCAAACAAAAAAACTTAAATTTTCAACCAAAAATGGAAAAGTTAAATTTAGGTGAAAAAAAAATTAATTTTAAAAAACAGCAATTTTCAGTTAGGAAAGACAATTTTTTTTCAAATTGTTGAAAAAACGAATTTCCTGTTAAACTGTTAAATTTTTAACCCAAAAATAGGAATTTTCGACATAAAAGTTCTTTTTTAACCAAATAGCTAAATTTGCATCTGAAAAAGGTTAACTTTCAACCAAAATTGGAAAAATTACATTTTCAGTTCAAAAAATTAATTTTAGACAAGGAAAAGAAATTTTCAACGATCGAGATGAACCTTTAATCAAAACTATGAATTTTTAATAAAGTAGTTCCATTTTCAACCCAAATACTTCAATTTTAATTTAAAAATATTAATTCTCAACGAAATAGTTGAAAAATTAATTTTCAAACAAAAAAAACGAATCTTCAATCAAAAAGACGAATTTTCAAGCAACAAAATTTCTACCAAGAAAGGCGAATTTTCAATAAAATACATGAATTTCCATGCAAATAGTTACATTATCAAATGAAAAAGATAAATTGTGAAACAAAAATAAAAAAGTTAAATTTTCGGTAAAAAATTAAATTTCAACAAAAAAATATTTTTCAGCCAATAAAGAAAAAAGAAGTTTATCTGAATTGTTAAACTTTCAAGCCAAAAGACGAATTTTTTGTAAAAAAGTTGAATATTTAACTTGAAAATATGAATTTTCATCAAAAAATGCTAATTTCACTACTTTAAAAAATTAAAAATTGTTTCTGCTCACCACATCTCACTATGATTTTCCCATGTATTTTTTCCCACTAAAGACGAAAATCACACTTAAAATTTTTTTTTATGAAAGCGTTTTCGAGATATCAATGTTCGAATTTTTTTTTCAATTTTCCTACGTTTTTGAGTATATCTCGAGTTCTAATTGGCCGATTTTCTTAAACGAGCACTCAAATTGAAGGCAACTGAATCCTGTACAACTTTCTCTTTCAAAGTTTTCAGATCGGCCCAGTAGTTCAGATGCTAGCGATTTTAATAAGTTGAACAAGTTGTATTTTTTGGCAAAAAACGAGGTCGACAATTCACATATCGTCCTGGGAAGAATAGAAATCGCAATTATTAGCTATACTTTATTAACTACAACTCGAGATATACTCAAAAACGTCGGAAAATTGAAAAAAAATCGAACATTGATATCTCGAAAACGCTTCCATAACAAAAATTTTCAGTGAGCAGAAACAATTTTCTTATTTTTTTTTTACCAAAAAAGATGAATTTTCAACTAGAAAAGACCAATTTTTAACCACAAATGGAAAAATGACATTTTGAACAAAAAAGTTGGATTTTAAACTAAAGACCTTTGACCAAAAAAATTAATTTTCAACAAATTAGTTCAACTTTTACGCAAACTTCAACCTTTTAACAATCCTAAGAGATGAAATTTCAAGTAACATAAAGTGATGAATCTTCAACTGAAATAGTTAAATTTTTAGTTGGAAAAATTTAAATTTCAACCAAAAAAAAAACAAAAAAAAACGAATTTTCAGCCAAAGAGATGTATGCTCAACGAAAATGATGAATTTTCAACGAAAAAAATTAGTTTTCAACAAAGTAGTTCAACAAATTAGTTCAACTTTTACCTAAACTTTAACCTTTTAACCATCCAAAGAGATGAATTTTCAAGTAACATGAAGTGACGAATCTTCAACTAAAGTAGTTAAATTTTCAGTTCAAGAAATTTAAGTTTCAACCAAAAAAAAAAAAAAAAAAAGAAAACGAATTTTCAGCCAAAGAGATGTATGCTCAACGAAAATGATAAATTTTCAACGAAAAAAATGAGTTTTCAACAAAGTAGTTCAACCTTGAACCAAGTAGTTCAATTTTCCACAAATAATGTTATAGTTATAAATATTTCATCTGAAAAATATTTTTATTTTAAATTAAAAAGTGAAATAAAAAAGATTAGAGAATTTATTCAAAGTGCCTCTTACAGAAATTCCTTGACTTATGCAAGATTTTTATCGAAATCACTGACTTTTCCCTGACATTTCTCTCTCCTATTTTATCTCTCACTACAATGTGGATAACTTCGTTATCGCAAAGCACAATTAAATTGCACGTTGTTACCTTAATTGTTACCAAGCAACATCGATGTTTCAGTTCCAGTGGGAAAACTGCATATATAGATAAAAGAGGAAAAACGAATGAAAAATCCGTTCAGCTCTTGAAAATTTATTTAATGCTGCAAATTGCATCGAAATAAAAAGTTTTAGCAGAGCCATTTTCTAATAAAGTCGTCTTCGAAATAGCAGCGGGTTAAGTCCTCAAGAGAAACGGATGAAGAGGGCAGATAGCTGGAAAAGATTTCCCTGTTAAGAAAGTTGGGGTGGATAGAGTTTGAAAGAGACATAAAGAAGCTGTGAGAGAAAAAGAGGGTGGGAAAGTGAAGGGTGGAAAGGAGGGAGACTTTGGGTCGAAACTCCAGCTTAAAATTGCTTTAACGAGCCAGCATCTTACAACGAGGAAGCTGAGATTCGCTTTTGCGCTGATGTTTGCCAAATTAACCCAGAAAGTCTGTTTTCTGACGTCACTTTTGCTTCAGCTTAACAAGGTTAATTCGACAGCAAAAAAAAAGCGAAAACAACAAAAAACACACAAGGATTACCCTCTAGTTTTAATGCAATGCATTTATGATTTTTTGCAATGACAGGACATAATTTTGCCAAATTTTCAAAGTCCCGAAACAGAAATTTTCTAGAAAATGGATATTTCCAAAACAAAATAAAACTATAGAAAATGTTTATTCACGAAATTATCAAATTCACGGATACATTATATTCCTGAAAATTCATATTCCCGAAATTAGTAAATTTTCCAATTCCAAAATAGTAAACTGATAACTTTTCAAATTCCGGAAAAAATAAGATTTAATAGTACACATAAGAAGAAATAACACATATAAAACATAATATTATTCTAACGGAAAAAACGATTAAATGTTTTGGTGCGTAAATTTTAAAATTCTGCAATTTACTATATTCAGGAATTTGAAAATTCCAGTTTTAACATTTCATGAATAAACATTTTCAGTAGTTTTATTTTCTTTCGGGAATTTTCATTTTTCAAGAAATGTCTGTTTCGCTCATTTTTTTCCGTTTTTTCCATATTCGGGATTTCGAAAATTCGACAAAATGATGTCATCCCGTTTTCTTAATAATGCTAATAAATTTCTGTCCTTGTTCAGATTCGTCAAGTTTTTCAAGAATTACGCTTAAAAAAATCGCAAAAATTTACGTGTGATTAAAATACGTTTCTGAGAAAAGGGATGACATCATTTTACCGATTTTTCAAAATCTTGAATGCGGAAAAATACTAAAAACATAATTATCGAAATAAAAATTTGGCGAAAAATTAAAATTCAAGCGAGAAAATAAAACGATCGGAAATGTTAATTCCAGAAATTTCAAATTAGCGAAAGTATTAAATTTCCCAATTATCAAATTCCCAAAAACAATAAGATTCAATAGTACAATGAGAATGAATAGATCTTATAAAAGATAAGATTATTTTAACAGGAAAAAACGATTGAATTAATTTTTTGGGTAAATTAAAAAATTTGGCAATATACTATTTTCGGAAATTTCAAAATTCGTCAATTTACTATATTCAGGACTTTAAAAATTTCAGTTGTAACATTTCGGGAATAAACATTTTTGGTAGATTTATTTTTTTCCCGAAAATTTTCATCTTTCGGGAAATGTCTGCTTCTCTAATTTTTCCCCCGTTTTTGCCACATTCAGGATTTCGAAAATATGAGAAAATTATGTGATCTCGATTTTTTAATGATGCAGTTGTATTTTTGTCATTGTTCAGATTCGTCAAATTTTTCGCAAACTGTGCTTAAAAAATTTTCAAAATTTTACGTGTAATTAGAATACTGTACTGAGACTACATATATTTAAAAATAGAATGAATGAGATAATTTTGCTAAATTTTCGAAATCCCGAATGTGGCAAAATACGGAAAAAATAATTACCGAAACAAAAATTTGTTGAAAAAACAAAATCCCCTGAATTTCAATTTCTTCAATGAAAATAAAACTACCGACAATTTTAATTCTTGAAATTTTAAAACTAAAATTTTCAAACTCTCGAAATATTATCCAATTCCCGAAAAATGTTCAAATTTCCGAGTACAGTAAATTAACGAATTTTTAAATTTCCGAATATAGTAAATTCAAAAATTTTGAAACTATCGAAAATAGTAAATTGCCGAAATGTAGAATTTACGAAAATAATATATTTCCGAACTTTCAAACTACGAAAAATAGTAAATTTCCGAATTTTTAAATTTCAGCAGAAAAGAAATTCAATAGTTTTTTTCTCTTTTGATTTACTAAATATTGTTTTTTCTTTTTTTCAGAAAGTTGAAAATTCGGAAATATACTATTTTGGGGAATTTGAAAATTCGAAAATTTACTATTTTCAAATTCTCAAAAATATTAAACTTCCAAATTTCGAAAGACCCCAAATAGTAAATTGCTGAAATTTCAAATTTCCGAAAACATTAGATTCCCGAACTTTTAAACTACAGAAAAGTACCGAATTTTCTAAATACACCGAAAAAAATTTAATATTTCATTTTCTGTTAGAATAATCTGTTATTTTATTTGAAAATAATCACATTTCCGAAAATAGTAAATTGCGGAATTTTACAATACCAACTTCCAGTTTCAAATTCCGCAATCAGTATTTTGCGATTTGATTGAAAATTGATTTTCATGATTATATATTTTTTCATTTCATTGAAATTGGAAAGGGGGCTCACAAATTGGTCAACAGCGAATGCTATTAAATTGAACTAGATTTATATTCTATTTGAACTAAATATGGTTCAATATTGCCTGTTAAAAATATGTTGATTTCAATGTTTTTAAAACACTTTCGATTTCAATTCCTTTAATTTTATAGAACCCAATTAAAATTTGTTCCACCTTCAATTTTTTTTAAATTACTAAACTTGTCTCTTTAGTTTAGGAAAAAATTAAATTCTACTTGCGTTTAGTAAATTTTGAACATATTTTTCAACTTTTGAACGTGAAAGAAGATAAATTACCTGTTTCTCGTATTAATATGATAACTAAAAATTGTATTTAAGTCCCTTGAATAATTTTTTTTTTCAATTTATATTTTTCAACCTTCATTGTATTATAAAAATCTGTAAAAGAGTGTCCAGCTTTTCATAAATTGTAAAAAGCTTTTATTTATTTTGAAGGTTAGAATAAAAAAAGATTGAAAACACTAAGGGTCATGCAATTACTATTATATGTTGACAATTATTATTTGTTCGAGATCTGACAATTAATAAAACCCCATCTAGTACGACGACTTCCATCCGAGTCAACCGAGTCAAGCGCTGCTTAACTTCGGTGATTGAAAGAAAAGCCTTAAACCATTCCATGTGTCCAAGCGGACAATTATTTGAAAATTAAATTTTGGAATGTTCAACAGTAACTTTTAATTAACATGAAACTATTCAGTCTAATAATTTTGAATAATAAAATGAACTTTAAAATAAAATTAATTGTTTCAGAAGACTGAAGATTTGAAGTTATTTAAGCATCAATACCCAAATTTTTGAATTGTTTACTTCAAGATTTCAAATCAAAGACTTTAGTTTTAGTAAGCAAAAATGTTTGGGTTATTCAATTTGGAAATATTTATACTTTTTAAATTTCTTAACATCGAACTATGAAGAATTGAATTGTAGAACATTCTTTAATGTGTAAAGTCCAATAATTTTTTATTCAAATTATCCACTTTCATTGTCAAACGCTGAAATAACCTGAAATTGTTGAAAATTGGAAATCTTGATAATGATTTTTTTATGGAAATTTATATTAATTTTTTTTCAAAAATAGAAATTGCGAGCGGAAGCACTAACATAAAACATGTATAATATGTTTAAAAAATTATTAGATAATTCGAAAGATTTACTACAACGACGCAAGAGTATTAAAAATAAAAAATTCTTAATTCATATATAAGGTATTCTGTGTCTTTTCTTATTAAAAGGGATCACCTTTAGATATAATTGAAAATAAATTGTTTATTATAATTAATTATTTGAAATAATATGCCAATATTTTTCTAATTTGTTCACGTCTGAAAGAATTTGCACTGAGAAGAGCTTCCACTTCCCGGTTCCTTTCTGATTGTGTTTTGGGGATGTCTCCCGAGTATTTTAAGCTTAAATTTTAAAAAGTCGATTGGGCCCTTTTCGAAAAAGCCTTTTTTGTAATTTTGTAATTTTTGAATATTTAGATCTTATTTTAAAAGCCGGGTGTAGGTTCATCGAAATTCGGTGAGCTCAGAATAGCTGAAAAAGGGATATCCATTTCCAGCACAAGTAGCACAAATATTTTCAACGATCCGAGACACTTCCTTGTCAAAATAATAAATTATACGGATGAAAATTAATTTTCAATTGGTTTTTATGAAAATATTTTTAAAGATTGAAACAAAAATTAAAAAAGACTTGTTTCAAAAAGTGCCCTGCTGATTGTTTTTCATTTTGGGCTTCAAATACTCGGAAGGCATCCCTAATATTTAGCAGAAAAAGGAACATTTGTAGTATTAACACAACATTTTTTTTATTTTTATGCTAATATCTTCAATTGTTAAATACTTGTCAAGATAGTATAATGACCATCGAATTGTTTAAAAAAATTAAATCTATTAGTATAAATTCCTCATTTACTTTAAATTATTTGAAAATACTTGTAATATACATTAAAATACTGAATTTTAGGGTCAAAAATTTGAAAACCTGAATTTTTTTACTTGAGTAGGTGTAAAAAAGCGAGAAAGTATGACTTTTGAAGAAAAGTTTATTTTCCCGAAAAGTGGACTCAGCACTGTTCAGATTTCCCTGCAGTTATTTCACAATTTTCTAATTTCTTTTAAATTAAAAATTGTTTCGTAAAGTTCTTTACTATTCTTGTATGGAACATAATGAAAATTGTTCTTTTGGTATACCAAAATTACGCGTGTCAGCAGTTCCTCGTGGTTTTGATCCCCCCATTATAAAATAAAAGTGCTCCCCGAAATCGTTGACGAGTCTAGTAAAGTGAGATGAAACATAAACCTCAATCACGTCGCAGGCAGGAGGGGAAGCTTTCGCATTTTTCGAAAACCTCATAATGCCTCCTGCTGGAACTTGTGAAAAGAGGGAGGAGGAAGGTTTGGAGAAACGGTGACAGAGAAAGAAAAAGAAAAAGAAAAAGAAAAAGAAAAAAAGAGCGTGATCATGGCTCTGAACTGGCATTGACTGGAACGAGATAGATAGAGAAACGGGGACCCATTGAGAAATCCACTTCCTAAGTCTCGTGTTACCAGCGTATTTTGACAAGATCTTATTGTCGCAGAGCAGCTAAGCCCTATTGACCCTATTATAGTCCTATTAGTATTATACTAGGATTTGCGGTTACTCCTTGAATGGATTTTTCTCCGCCTACTTCTTCACGGGTCTTTTCCTAGAAAATGCGCGTGCCCACTTAAGGTATGTCTTTTTCCAGGACAGATTTTCAGACGAGCAATTCGTCAATAACAGGCGATTTCATCTGAGATTGAAGATCTATAATTAGGCAGTTGTGGGCGGTTGTGAGCAAAATTACAAATTTAGTGAGTTTCGAAGAACATTTAAAAAAAAATTAAAAACTAATTTATAGTAATTTTTCACAATCTTAACG